>PUDQ02000104.1:0-88511 GCA_002964805.2 Trametes villosa | reverse complement strand
GCGCGAAGCGAGCCCAGAAGACGAAGCTGGAGGAAGTGCTCGAGAAGAACGGCGGCGCGTACCGCACGAGCGGATTCGACTCGGTGTTCTTCCAGATATACGCGAACGCCGAGTTCCTCGAGCAGCCGCCCACTGCGCAGCGGCGCGGTGTTACCGTCACGCTCGTCCTCGACTCGCCGGCGGTGGGGTCCGCGCGGGACAAGGACGCGAAGAAGCGGTACGACTACTGGGACCACAGCAAGCGGCTGCAGGGCTCGAGCCTCGTCGCACTCGTCGTCGTCTCCGATCGTTCCCTCAGGGCCTACCTCGGCGTCGTCGCCTCGTTCGGGAAGGACGTTGCCGAGTCGTCGAAGCACGAGCGCGAGCGCATCCAGCTGCGAGTCGCGTTCTTCGACCCCGACGTCGAGCTCAAGGCGCTGCAAGGCGAGCGACTGTGCAAGAGCGCGTCGTCGTTCGCGTTCCTCGTCGACAACAGTGTCATGTTCGAGAGCGTGCGGCCGTTCTTGGAGCGGATCCAGATGATCGAGCCGACCCAGATCCCGTTCGCACGCTACATCGCCCAGGGCGAGTCGATCAAGGACGTCGCGGTGCTGCCCCCGAAGTACGCGCGTGTCCCGGCGTTCCGGTTCAAGCTGCAGTGTTTGGCGAGAAAGGGGAAGCAGATCAACGACCTCGACGTATTGAACCCGGCGGCGGTGGCGCGGGCTCGCGAACAGCTGAAGGCGAATAGTGTGCTCGATCCGAGTCAAGCGGAGGCGGTGGTTGACACGCTCACAAAAGAGGTCTCGCTGATTCAAGGGTGAGTGAGCATCATGTTCGTCCGTACGAGGGTATTTCTGACGAGGATATCCGCTATAGGCCTCCCGGGACAGGCAAGGTATGACTAGCGTATTGTGAAGCTCTTCTTCGGTGCTGATATGTATTATTCTCGCCCTAACCTAGAGCTACACGGCGAAGGAGATCATTCGCGTTCTGTTCGCGAGCAAGATCAGGCCCATCGGTATGTCTTCCGGCATCCATGCATGTCGATGTTACGATCTCATCTCGAACTCGCCACCATTACTGTAGTGCTCATCGCGTTCACTAACCATGCCCTCGACCACATGCTCACCTCCGTACTGGACGCGGGGATCACCAACAAGGTCGTCCGTCTCGGCACGCGCTCGACAGACGAGCGCATTATGCAATACACCCTCGACAAGCTCGAAAAGGTCGCATCGGCGTCCAACTTGGACCGCTCCTTCAAGCGCCAGTACGCCGTCATGAAGAAGCTCGAGGAGCAGATGACGACGGTGATGACCGCGATCCGCCTCCCTCTTCTCCACTGGGAGAAGATCGAGGAGTACCTCGACATCCACTATCCCGAGCACGCCGACGCGTTCCGGACGCCGCCCTTCTGGATCAACGAGCTCGCGGGTCTCATGTGGGCGGAGGAGGAGGAGCTGGGCGAGTGGCAGGACGTCAAAACAAAGGGCTCGAAGAAGAAGGAGACCGTGGATAGCTCCGTCTCGCGCACGCTGTACGGCTTCTGGAGAGCCGGGAAGGATATCGAGTTCCTCCTCATCCAGCCGCCTCAACCAGCGCCGCAAAAGGGTAAGGGGAAGGGGAAGGCGATAGCGGCGTCGGGCGGGATAGAGGTGGAAGAGCGTTCGCTGCTCTCGAATCCTGCTTTCTTCTTCGAGACTCTTGGGTTCCCTGCGGGGATGAAGCCCTCGGTTCCTACGCAGAACCGACACCTCGACGGGCTGCTCCGGTCCGCAGGCGTCTGGGGTATGTCGATGGCTGAGCGCGCGCGTTTGGCGAGCGACTGGGAGCATCGCATCCGGATGAACGCGTATGCGACGCAGCTCGACCACTACAAGTCGCTTCGAGACGAGTACAAGGAGGCATGCAAGAACTACGACGATCTGAGGGATGAGGTTCGTCCATCATCATCTATGGCTGTGTGTTCTATGCACTAAGTTGTGTTTCGATACTACCAGAGTCGCCGCCGGCTCCTGAGCCAAAATGACTTGATCGCCTGCACGACGACTGGTGCGTTGCTGTATCACTGAAACTCAATCTCGGGACTAAATGGTTTCTCAGGTGCTGCGTCGCTGACGTCGCTACTCGAGGCAAGATTATATGCTTCTCGTGGTGGGGGTATCACTCACGATTGTTCGCACCATAGAGCGTCGGTCCTCAGGTTTTGCTCGTCGAAGAAGCAGGCCAAGTTCTGGAGGCCCATATCTTGACGTCTCTGGTCCCGTCCGGTATGTCCCGTGCACATGTGCAGTTGTGGCAGGCTAATAACCTCTGCTCAGTGCGGCATCTCATCTGTATCGGCGACCCTCAACAACTTCGACCCACACTCGCTACGTTCGGTGCGGTACTCAAAATAGCGATAACGACTGTCATTAATGTATTCCACAGCGTTGTCGATGGACAGCGAAAGGGGAAACCAGTTGTTCAAGTTCGATCGGTCGCTCATGGAACGCCTCGTCGACAACGGCTTCCAGATGTCTCAAATTAACGTACAGCGCCGGATGCGGCCCACTATCTCCCACTTCATCAGGTGCGTTTCTGTATGGTCGGCGTTTCGCTCTCTTTAACATCTTCTCCTCAGAACGATCCTCTACCCTAAGCTCGAAGACAACGACATCGTCCACCAGTATCCGGCCGTGCAGGGGATGCAGAAGGACGTCTTCTTCTACAACCACTTGAACAAGGAGGGCGGCTCCGAAGACTCGGTCTCGAAGTACAACATGTTCGAGGTACGGTGAACCAGCTTTTCGAAGATCTACAGGAGCTGACATAGCGACCCCTGTCAGGTGGAGATGATCCGCGACCTCGTCATCTACTTCCTCCGCCAAGGCATGTACAGCGGCCCGGGGGACATCGCCGTTCTCTGCGCCTACCTAGGGCAGCTGCAGAAGGTGCGCGCAGCGCTTCGGGACATGAAGATCGCAGTAGCCCTCGACGAGCGGGATGCCGACGAGTTGGCTCGGCAAGGCCTCGACGAACAGATCGATTTCGAGGAGGTTGTCGTTGCGAAGCACGTACGTAGCGCGTGCCGTCGGGTGTGCACATCAGAGGCTAAACCCATGTTATAGGTACGCCTCGGGACTGTCGACATCTTCCAAGGCCAAGAGGCCAAGATCGTCATTGTGTCGCTCGTCCGGAACTCGGGGCAATGCGATACTGGCTCAGCCTCGATCGGGTTCTTGAAGGCAGGTCTACTTGTCTTCTGCTGTTCCTCTAATCACTCACGCATTTTTCAGAGTTCGAACCGCATCAACGTCGCGCTATCCAGAGCTAAGCATGGGCTGTTCATCCTCGGTAACGCCGCCAACCTGCGCAAGAACGCGACGTGGTCGACCATTCTCGACGAGATGGAGAACCGAGGCCAGATCGGCACTGGCTTCCCAATCCAGTGTCCGCGCCATCCTGCGGAGGCCTCCTTCATCACTAAGCCGGGCGAACTCGCAATCCTCGCGCCGGCTGGCGGCTGTCTTCTACCTTGCGGATTCCGAATGGGCTGCGGACATATCTGTCCTTCTGCGGTACGCCGTCCTGTCCATATACTGGGGCACACCATAGCTTTAACGTACACAGTGTCACGCTGCACCCGACAACCATCGCAGCATTCGATGCCTCGCTCCTTGCAATCGGACGCCGTGTCCCAGGAACCATCCGTGTCCAAAGAAGTGCTCGGACGAATGTGGCAAGTGCGAGTTCCCGATGTATCAGGTGGTCCTTCCTTGCGGACACACGGCTCCGAAAGTTCCCTGGTAAGTTGCGCAACCACGCCGTGATGACAAAGTTGATCTCACCTTGGGCGCGGCGGGATAGCTATCAACTCGAGCGGCTCGCTCAGGTCAAGTGCAACAAACAAGTGCGGAAGATGCTCCCGAGCTGCGAGCACTCGGCACTCATGCCTTGTCATCGCGACCCCGCTACCGCCCCGTGCAAGGAACCGTGCAAGGGGCCGATGGAGTGCTGCACCAAGTCGTGCAAGGCAGCGTGCGGGGAGTGCCAGGCCCTCAATCTGGACTCCACGAGGCCGAAGGGCGCGAAAGTTGCGAGAACACACCACACCTCCCACCCCTGCGAGCGGCCCCTGTACTGCCAGCACAACTGCGGGCTTCCGTGCTCCCAAGAACACGAGTGCAACACGAAGTGTAAGGCTGCTTGCCGTCAGCGATGCGTGCACCACAACTGCCCAAAGCCCTGCTCGGAACCTTGCGCGCCGTGCATGGAGCCCTGCATCTGGTCTTGTGCTCACTTCTCGTGCCCTGTGCTCTGCGGTTCGGTGCGTCATGGCCCCCGTTACGCTACGTATCCCTATTGATAAAGCTTGTTTCTCAGATCTGTTCGCGCCTTCCGTGCGACGAGCCATGCACGAAGACGCTTTCTTGCGGACATGCATGTCCTTCTGGTAAGTGCCACGTTCCAGTTTAACATTCTTTTCCCTAGCTGATTGATGTTTTGTTAGTCTGTGGCGAGCCCTGCGCCGATCAGAAGTGCGTCGTGTGCCTCGACGAGGACAAGAAGGCGGACATCGTGGACTTCATCATGCAGCGTCGGCTGGCGGAGATCGACTTGGAGTCCGCCGATGTCAGCGACCGCCTCATCACACTAGCATGCGGACATGTCTTCACGGTGGAGACACTCGACGGGCACTGCAGCATGAGCGAGTACTACGACGTGGATCCCATGGGCTGCTTCCTCTCGACGAAGTCGCCGCCGGTCAACTACCAATCGCCGCCCGTGTGCCCGACGTGCCGTGGCCCCATCACGGCCCTGCGGTACGGTCGCGTCACAAAGCGTGCGACCCTCGACATCCTCGAGCAGAACGTGGCCAGCACAATGTCTGGCGACCTCGAAGCGTGCAGCCCCGCGGTCTCAGAGCTATCCGCGTCGATATCCGATCTCCAAGACCGAGCGAAGAAGCTCCCGATCGGCACGAAGAAGGCTGGCTCTGACTCCGACGTCGAGGACAGGCCGCCGCAGTGGACTCAAGACTACGGGCCGCTCCCTGCCGCTGCCTGGAACCTCAACGCCATGCAAGCCGTCCATGGGCTGACAGTCGAAGAAGCGCGCGGGTGGAACCAGATAGTCCAGAAGCTGCACAGCACCTACAAGCGCGTCGTGAACATCGCAAAGACGCGTGGGGCCCATGTGAAGGCGTACGAGTCCGCTCTGACGACGCTCTATCGCCTGGAGATGCAGGAGATCGCGAACGACCCAGCCCGCGCGACGGACGAGCCCGAGCCCTTGGCCCTCGTCATCGTCGACCACGAGATCGGGCAGCCCCCACCGAAGGCGGACGTCCGCTTCCAGATCGAGGCGTACTACCTCTCGCTGGAGATTCGCTCGCTCGTCGCTCAGGTCGCGCAGGCGCGCGTCGAGGCCTTGTCGGCGGTATCGAAGGAGGACGCTGATATTCAGCATCGGGCCCTGTGGACGATGTTCGTGGACTTCCTGTACGAATCTTGCATCACGGACGCAAAGAAGGCGAGGGACCTCGCGGACAACTCGTCCGCCACGCGGCAGGTCGCCCGTTCGTCCGTCTTCGTCATCCGTTACGAGTTCGAGCTCTTCCGGTGGAGGATACAGTGCCAGAGGGCGGGCCTTTTCCGGGAGGGCCTGTACGACGACAACAGGAAGCAACAGCTCGCGCGCGAAGTGGCGAAGCACAAGTCCGCGATGCTGACTGCTGTCGACGCCATCCAAAAGCAGTATATTCGCAAGCGTCCTTCTAGGACCATGGAAGACATGAAGGAAGACCGGAAATGGCTCAACGAGAACTGCCGCCGCAAGGTTGAGGCATGGCAGGGCGAGTGCGACGCCCTCAAGGAGTTCCTCATCAAAGGCGGTTTCTACCAGCCTCTATCTCTGCAAGAGCGGGCGGACATCGTGAAGGCCTTCGGATTCTGTGCGTTTCCGTGTTTGGTTCTCTTCACGTAGGGCGTACGCTCACCGAAGCCGATCTATAGCGCATCGCGGACACTTCTATAACTGCGAGAACGGACATACGTTCGTAATCACCGAGGTATGCGCGCCGCTCTAGGACTGCAGGGTTCGTGCCTCCTGACAACAGCTCATTGATAGTGCGGAGGGGCCATGGAAGCCGCCCGATGCCCTGAGTGTCACGCGCCGATTGGAGGCTCCCACCACCAGCTTATCGCCTCCAACACCCGCGCAATGGAGTTTGAGGCCATCGCCAGGCAGGAGGGCTCTCAGGACCCCGCGTGGCCGTGGGGACGTGGCGCTTAGGTTTGCGGTGATTGGCCTGAAGACGGTAGAGCTGCTGGTAGGATGCACGAGGTGTTCGAACTTGCCCTCTGAATGTGACTGTACTTTTCGTATTGCTGTGTAGTCGTACTGTACAAATAGAAAGAGAGAGACATGTATCGAGAGAGCGGGAGACGTATCATGATTTCATGTCCATGTCAAAGAGCCCGTTCCCCGACGGAGGCAGAACGTCTGGATTTGGTATCCCGCGAAGAGGTAGCGGAAACCTCTGCCCTTCATAATCTATAATCGCGCAGTGTCTGTGAGTGAGTGACGCAACGTAGACTGCATGCTGCTTACCTTGCCGCGGTGCATGAGCAAAGTCATACACAAACAGTTCGTCCGTATCCGCCTCCGCGATGACGAGCCGCCCGATCGTCTCGTCCCACGCAAACGCCGCCGCGCGCTGCCCCGCCCACGGCGCATTCGTGAACTCCGCCTGGCGCCGCATGCCCAGCACGGGCGCGACGACGTCTTCGTGGTCGCACACGTACGGCTGGTGCATCCCGCGGTCGATCCACGGGCGTATCTCGAGGATCGGCGGCGCGTGCGTGATGTCGTCCCACGGCGTGTACACGAGCAGCGGGCGCACGACGCCCGGCAGGACGCGCACGTTCTCGTTCTGGTGCGCGTCCTTCTCGAACAGGTCGTTGAAGGTCAGCGGGTAGTGGTATATGACGCGTCGGCGCAGCGGCGGGGGCTGTCGCCAGTTTGCGCGCGCGCCACCTGCGGAGGGCGGCGTTGGCGGGTACTCGACGACGAAACGCTGCGGGAAGAAGCGCGCGAGGATGAAGCCCTCCTCGTTGACGCGGCGACCGTACACGGAGAGGGGAGGCGGGGGCGGAGGGTCCGCAGCGTCGCGCCGGAGCTGGCCGGAGAGGGAGTCGTCATCGCGCGGCGGGGTGTTGGGGTCGGCGATGTAAATGTGCGAGAGCGTGCCCATGTCCTGCCCGACGATGCACCGTTCCGCGTGGCGTTGTTGGTTGATTTTGTTCGGCCCGCCGGGAATGACGCCGTACTTCTCGAACGCGTAGATAGGGCACGACTGCTCGGGCGTCCGTGGGACATCGATCTCGCGGACGATGAATACAGCGCTTTCTTGGGGAAGCAGGCGCAGGGCCTTGATTTTGTGGTTCTGCGCGGTAGCAAGTAAGCAGGGTTGATAAGGTGTCAAAGATCTCAGGGGACTCACAGACTGGGCGTAGGTGGGCTCTGGCATGCACGTCAGCGTGGCAGCAGGCCCCCCGTCTAGCCGCTTGAATATGATGTCGTTGGGAGCCTTCGCCACCGCGAGGTATGCGGAGTCGAACATCTCCTCGATGTCTGGGCACATCAGTCGATGCTGGGGACGAGAGACGACACGGACGAGGTTCTCGAAGGGCGGAGGGAGCTCCTTCGCCTTCTTGAAGAACTCAGTGGTGTTCACGTCGGAGGATAGGTCTGTGAGTTCTTCGAGAACGTGTAGACGCGCGTGTATGACGGTGCATTCATGTCGGAACTCGATCTCTGGGTCGATGTCGTGGTAGGTGCTGAACTCGGAGACGTTGGGCATGAGGCCCCGCGCTCTGTGCATTGGGCGGTCAGGTCAACAAATGTAAAGAGGTAGTGGGAGACTGACGCTTTCCGTTTGTCCGTTTTGTGGTGGTAGTCGCGTCGGAGATATGCGATAGCGATGCTCTTCTGACCCTTGATCGTCACGTACTTGGCGCGAATCTCGTACGCTTTCGTCTCTGT
The DNA here is from genome assembly GCA_002964805.2 of Trametes villosa. Taxonomy (NCBI): domain Eukaryota; kingdom Fungi; phylum Basidiomycota; class Agaricomycetes; order Polyporales; family Polyporaceae; genus Trametes; species Trametes villosa. The sequence goes on along the minus strand of PUDQ02000104.1, from coordinate 80,501 downwards.
ATCTGTCTTCGCGATAGGTCGTGACTGCCCGAGAGCGTCGAGAGCGTAGATGACGAGCGCGTGCTTCTGCCCCTTGAGGTTGCACACCGACGCAACGAGGTATCGTCCGCCCGGAAGGAGGGTGATCTCGAGCACGCGGTGGTAGGCGTCGAACTTCCAATCCCGGAGACAGCGAGGGGACTTGCGCTCCCAGTTCATGTGAAGGGACAATGCGCGGCATACCATCCTCTCCACCTCCAGACCCGACATTCGTGCGGAGGTGTGGCGAGATGTCGGAGGGACGGGCGGAAGGGGGATGTCGATGGTTCGGAGGATGCGCTTCCAGAGCGCGGCGTGATGTGTGAGCTCGTAGTAGAGCTTGCTAGCCTGTGCCATCAGTTAGGGGAGTATAGCGTGACAGAGGGCAAATCGAACCTGTCGGAGACGGATAATGTCCACGACGTCCAGATGGCTCATGATGCAGTCGAGGAGAATATCATTTGGGAGGCAGTCCAGCGAGTCTTTCCTAGGCTTTCTCCCTAGAAATCGGGCAAGCGAGTTCGTGACGATGCTGAGCGTCGACATTCGAGAGGTATTCGAAAGCCAGAGGTGAGTACGTCGAGACGGGATGGTTGAGCGCGAGGAAGAGAGAGGAGTGGGGCGTCCCCGCGCCGCAAGCCGTGCATATCTTGGTGAGCTGGAATCAGAGCGTTGCCAGAGATACGTTGTAGTCCCGTTCTAGTGAATCTTGTAGTTTCGCGAAAGAAGCCAGCCTGAAGAAAACAAGGTCGGACGAACGACAAACATTTCCTTTTTGGGAGGTAGCCAAATTCCCACGCCACGCTCGGTGTGCAAAACGCTTTCCGAGAACAAGGTAAGCGCGAAACTTGCGCAGAGACGAGACCACGAGATCAAGAAGCCCTACAGCTGGGAAATCAGGAAGAAGGCCAGACTAAACGAAATGATCCGCGGCGGGGGGTGGGCACCAGGAGCCGAGTGCAACAGCAGCGGAGGGTGCCGGTGAAAGCGCGGCCGAGTGAGAGTACACAAGGTGTGGCCGGGTGCATAAAGTCTTCGGGTGTGTATGCGAGGGGGGGCACAGCTTCTTGGAGCCTCACGCGAACTGGGTAGACCGAGATCCGGAGGCCGGAGGGTGTTTGATAGTGAGCGAGTCGCGGGATGACTCGGCATTGACGCGAGCTTTGATCAATACATCATCTCTAGGTCGACAGATTTTCGTGAGTCTTCGACGAGTACCGTCTGGGGTGCTGTCGAGGATGTAATTCAGAAGCGTGTTCAATCAGGCTAACAGCAAATGAGCAGATTGCGTAGGTCAAAGGCGCGGGCGACTCGGACTCAACATTTCTCGAGATTAATATATTGCCAACAGGGCCAGGTGCATCGAAGCCACGAGCACCTTGCTTACCCACCAGGCTAATTTCTATGCTATCCCAGATTCGGGCCGCCTGAGTGAGCTCTGGAAGAGAGTGAAAGAGAAACAAACAAACGTGGCGAAAGGCAAAGTCGACGGCTACATAAGCGCTTAACGCCACGACGGTGGTGGTAGGCGCTCGTTGTGCTTGCTTTTCTCCGCCATGTTCGTCCGATGCACCCTCTGAGTTCTGTCTGCTCCTGCCTCCGCCCCATTCACGTCATACGGAAACGTAGGCAGGCCCGAGAGTACACCTATCTCCGCAAGTCCCCTAATATCGTCTTACACATCTCTGTTGAAGCGGCGTAGCGGCGACCGGTTTGTTGGACCCAATGACGATCCAGGTAACGCTGGCGAGCTACGTATCCTGATTGCACCGGTTTTCCTACGAATACCACTCTTTACTGACCCGCTCAACCTGCAGGTCGTGGGGGTATGCTCACACCGTAGCCTCAGCTTATCGCGCCTCCAAATAGTAGCAGATCAGAACTCACCTTCCCTCGCACTCAACCATCGTCGTGCGGTGGCCCGGCTGCCCTTACTTAACAAGGGAGGGGACACTTCTCTTGGCGGATGCATGTATTTCACACTGCCATTGCATATACATGGTGCCTGCGGCGGCATATGAGCGCCCGCGTCGCACACGTATGCGTCCGGCAGAACGAAGCAGGCCTCAAGCCATTTCCAACCAACTCAACAGTGCATTCTCTCACCGCCACACCTCCGATCGCTTGTAGGCGCGTTGCGGAGAGCTCGTATAAGAAGTGGCCAGTCGGTGAGCAGAGTCTCCCTCATCAGTTAGCATCGCACAACAATACCTACCATGTCCACCGCTCGCTCTACCACCTGGCTCGTCACTGGGTGAGTCTCCATCTTTGCTTCTTCAACCGCTGCTCACAGTGAATTCCTACTCAGTGCCAACCGGGGAATAGGCCTCGAGATCGTGAGGCAGTTGCTCGAGTCACCGAACAACGTCGTCGCAGCGACGACCCGCAATCCGGAGAAATCGAGCGGTCTCGACGACCTCAAGAAGACCGCCAAGGAGCGGCTGCACATCGTGAAGCTCGACGTTGGCGACTTCGATAGCGTGCGCGCATCTGTCAAAGATTTGCAGACGATCTTCGGCGAGACCGGGCTCGACTACCTCATCAACAATGCTGGCATCGTACGTATTCGCCCCAGTGAACTCTCACGGAGCTGCGCGAAGTTTACTAACGGCTGCCTCCAACTGCTCGACCTTAGGCTGCGTATGAGACCCCGTTCAACATGGACCCGGAGCAGGTCATGCATGTCTTGAAGACGAACGCGGTCGGCCCCGCGCTGGTGTCGCAGGTGGCACTGCCGTTCCTTGAAAAGGGCGCCGCCAAGAAGATCCTCCATATCTCGAGCACCGGTGGCAGTGTCGGCAGCGCTGACATGGTCGGCTCGACGTTGACGCCGTATGCGATGAGCAAGGCCGCGCTCAACATGCTGGTACGTACGCGCCTGCCGCGATCTGGATTCATGTGTCTTTTCCCCTCTCTGACCATTGTCGGGTGTTCTCGTCCTGCAGGCGTACAAGCAAAAGCTGGACCGCCCCGAGTTCGTTGTGATCACGCTGTGCCCCGGATGGGTGAAGACCGGTACGTGCTCCCTTACTCTCCCGAATTGGTACATGTTCTCATGCTCGTCTCGAACAGACATGGGTGGTCAGGATGGACAGCTTGAGCCTCGCGAGAGCGTAGCTGGAATCCTCAAGGTTATCACCACCGCGACGACCGCCGAGAGCGGCAAGTTCCTGAAGTATGATGGCAAGGAGATCCCTTGGTAGGTTGAGGTTCGAGAGAAATGTACTTGTGTTCTTTTGTGGAAAACATGGTCTTTGCGGCTTTGACTTGTCCTTGCAACTGCACGATGTTCTTCTCACGGAAGAGAAGCACTTTACGACAGAGTCGCTGCGGCCTGCGGCTCGAGTGATGCTCGTTTCCTCACAGGAACGCCACAAATCCGTCTCGTCAATCGGCGCCCCAGGACACCAATCTCGACGTCTTCAGGGATCAGCCCGCCCGAACGCTTGGCTCGTCACTCGGTAATGCACGCATATTCGATCATAGAGCTCTCCACGCTGATCATCGTTGGTCGTTTCGTTTCTCAAGGCTGACCGCGGCATCGGCTTCGAACTGGTCCGACAGCTACTCGGATCTCGCAACCTCGAGAAGCGGCCTCGTCAGATACACTCCGGTACAGTGGAACACGACAGTCTCGAAGTCCATCGTCTCCTGCGTCGACAGCTACACGTAATCGCCGGCATTGACCGAGCGCTGCTTGGTATCTCCTCGGAAGAAGCCAGTGATTGACTGGAAAGTCACATATGAGCGCACGCACACCTGTCGTGAACGGCTAGCTAACCTACGTCTCTCCGTAACCACGATTCAAGCTGCCGGGCATGTCGAAGCACAATAGAGTCTCCATCTACTCGCTCCCGCCTCACATCACTGCCCTCGTATGCTCTCACTTGCGCACCAAGGCAGCACGTCGCTCGCTCGCCGCCCTCGCCACAACATGCCGTCTCATCCAAGACGTCGCTCTCGACGCGCTGTGGTATTCCATCGAGTTCTTCATCCCGTTGTTCTACACCTTTCCACCCGACCTCTGCTACATCGTGAGCTTTTTGTCGTATCAAATTGTGAGACGCTTTTATGTAGCTCAGTCGCGAAACAATGTCTCACTCAGGTCACCAGAATTTCGTTCGCGAAGCAGTCCCTACGGACTTCATACGCTTTCGATCCTACGCCGCCCGTGTCGTAGAGATATGCGACAACCCTCAGAGAGCGGGACTGCACGTCGAGCCCACCGTCTGGGACCAGCTCGAGCGATATCATCACCACTGCGCATTCCCTCGGCTGCGGTCTATAGCCTACGGCGGCTCAACCTTCAAATGCACAGCCTACAGATATCCTGTCCACCTCGCCTTCGGTCCCAGCTTAGTGAGCCTGCGCCTGGTTCTGAACGAATCACCCTCCGGTCGCACCGTGGCGGAGTACAGAACAGCCGCGGAGGTCCACCTCCAAGTCGTCGAGTGGTTGGGGGTCGCTTCGAATCTACAAACACTCGTTTTGGAAAAAGGCAAACTGAACGAGCCCTATTCGACAGTGCCCCACTACCTAGCCCTCCCTCTTGCCACTGTGATCGCAGCAGGACTCACCAGCCTCACAACGATCACCATTCCGGACATCCCGCTCCTTCCCTCCGCTTTCAGCAAGCTTGCTTCATTGGCATCCCTGGCCTCTGTCACCATCTACGCCCTATCAGACGACTACCTCTGGGAGTTTTCAAGCGAACACGGGCCATTGGAAGCTGCCTTTGCGGGCGTCGAGCATCTCTCCCTGCGCTCCGATTCGTTCGACTGGTGTGTCGCACTCCTGCGTACCGCCGCCTTCGATCGTCTCAGGACGCTCCGTGTTGCGACTGAGGATATCGTCCAGCCCCAGCTGCTGCAAGCGTTCGCCGAAGCGCTTTCCGTACGTCCGTATACGCGGAACCGCATCACAGAGGTCGACCTCGAACTGGGTCAGCTTTCCAACAACCCGCTCTCCACGCCTGTTCCCATATACCTCGGAGCCGACATCGTCGCGTTCTATGCGCTGCCCGCTCTCACCTCGCTGACCATCTCGGGGCACTGCCACGCCATACTCGATGACGACGCCCTCGAAGCCCTGTCCAGAGCTTGGCCGTCGCTCGCACGCCTACATTTGCAGCCGGCGCGCGACTCCAAGGACGCTCAGATCGCGATCAGCCACCCGCATCCCCACCACACGCGAGGAACGCTCCTCGGCCTCCTCTCGCTTGCAGAACGCTGCCACCATCTCCGGATGCTCGGCGTCGAACTCGATTTTACAAGGTTACTGTCCGAGACGGAGCTCCGACGCGCCTTCCGGCGGCTCGCCGGTCAAGACGGCCTCCGGCATCCGCTCGAAACCCTTTCTGTCGGCTGGTCGAGGCTGGGGAACCGTACAGAGGTGGCGATGGTGCTCTCGGCGTGGTTCCCGCGCTTGACGGGAATCTGGAACCCGCATCCCGGACGCGTGCGCACCGAGGAGCAGTGGTTGAGAGCGCGTGAGGATGGTAGTGTGCGCCGCATGCCACCGGCCCGGCAGGATGGACACCGCAAGTGGAATATGGTCTTCAGGCTCGCGCAGCGGTTTGTGAAGGTGCGCGCGCAGGAGCGCAAGTGGAGGGCGGCCCAGGACGCCACACACAGCCGCGATTGAGGGGTGCTGGACGACGAACTCATGATAAGGGTGTCCCTTAAAGAATAGACAAATAAATTGTACAGAGATGGGCATTACGAGTGCTATACCCATTTCATGCGGAGCCTCGCGCCTCCGCGTGTTGTATTAGTTTTGAGGCTACAGTCGAAGACCCTGCCTATATGCTTATCTGTGAGGCCGAGATGTACTACGCGCCGCCTTCCGGCTCCGCATCCTCCACCTCGACCTTGTCCTTTCGCAAGGTCCTCCATCTGCGCTCCTGCGCACGCACTCTGGCGAAGGATGGAAGAATTTTTGCGGCCGCTTGCCATCTAGCGTGTACGCGCTGATCAGCGTGCGTCGCCCGGTGCAGCCAAACGCCGTGACGGTCAGAGGCCCATTGCTCCTCGTTGTATACCCGCCGATTCCGCGCGTCCTCAATAACAGTCAGCATCGGGAACAGCGCTGATAGCGCGATTGCAACTCGAGTATGGTCCCCGAGCGGCGACCAGCCGACGCCGAGGGTATGGAGGGCGCATGAAGTACCCCGTGCCTCGAGTCGCGCGAGTGCGCGTCTCGTGGCTCGTGGGGAAGGCAGTGTGGTGCAGTCGAGCTCGAGAGAGAGGGAGCATAGATCGGGGCACCGCTCGGCAATGGGCAGGAGGCCCATGAGCGTTGCGGGCGGCCGCTCGGAATTCCTCATGTTGGCTACCTGCGCGTCTTTGGATAGACACGTAGGCTGAAGATCTAGTTCAACGAGCTGCGGCCACGCACGGGAGATTTTGTCGAGGTCATTGTCGTCGAGTATGACATGGCAATGTCCACAGATGGTCAGCTCCTGAAGGTTGCAGAGCGCGTAGAGTGGGGAGAGCTCTGCGCCGTGGTAGATGGGGACCTCTTCGTCCAGCGGCTCGTCGGATAGCCGGCCGAGAGCGAGATGGACGCTCGTCATGCGCTCTCGAGCGAGAGGACGCTCACCTAAAGCCCAAAAGAGTTGCCGTAAGGGGATGTTGGATACGAGCTCATCCGTTAAAACGCAGATCGCTTCGAGGGAGGGGAACGCGAATGCTCGCAGAAGCGCAACTGGCCAATCGAACGAATCTGGTCGAATGCATAGGTTCTCCAAGCGTGCGAAGGAGATTGGGCATGGCATGTCCACGGGGAGATAGCTCCAGTCGTAGTCGCGCGAGAGGATGAGGATGTCGGCGCTGATGAGCGTGGGTATTGAAGCTAGATTGGAGAGTGCAGTGGGGAGGAGCGGGATTTGCGGGACGAAAATGGCAGTGAGGTTCTTCAAACCGGCTGTCGCTATGGCCAGTGGCCGCGATAGGTGGTCGAGCGTGCGCGTGACAATCCAGGGCATCTCCCCGTCGATCGCGGATACCGCGAGTACCTCCAGAGACGGCACTTCAGCGAGACGTTGGATAGCCCGAGTGGCCACCTCGGCGGCTGTCTTGTATGCCGTAGGTTGGCCATCCATCCAGATGTTACTATGCGCGACGCCTAGTAGCCAGATCTCTCTCACGCTGGGCCCAAAAGCGAGGAAAACGGGATATCGTCGGACCACCGTGCCCAAGCCGCCGCCATAATGAATGCTTTCCAAGCGGGGAAACGCGAACTGGCGTTGGTGTCGGTGAATTTGGTTCCAAACGTTTCGATGAACGCGTGGCCCTGAGTGTCTGTGTTCTACTTCTTGCTCATCTATTGCCACGACCCGGGTGGCATAGGTCCGAAAGTGGTCAAAGTCGGCAGGCGCAGCGTCTCGGACAAACTTCTGCCAGCAGTGGGTGGATCAGTCCATTAGAACGAGTACGATAGTGAGAATATCAACTCACGATTATGCAGACAACGGACATGAAGTTTCCCTTGATAGAGCAGAGATCGCGTGGAAGGGTAAACAAGAGGGGGACGAGGGAAGGGATAGTGTGCCACAGTGCATCGAGAGCGGCATCAAGGAAGAGCTGGCAGGACCTCGCCAAACTTGCGAGCGACCTAGATGCCTGAAGGAGCCGCAGTTGGCTACAGATGGACGAGATGATGTCGGGTGAAAATGAGTAGAGCGTGGTCGTGCCTAGAGTCGGGCTATCCCTGTTGCCAGGCGTTACGGTGTTGGGGGCCATTCCAGAGTCCTCCTGTGCCGTGCGCAAGGCGTCCGAGATCTCCAGGTTCTGCGTGTTCGCCAGTTCTGGGGTAGGTTGTAGCACCTTTACCAGTTCAGTTTGTTACGGAGCGAGAGCAGGACTATTGATTGACAGTCTTGAGGCCATGCAGCAGACATGAGGTGAGCATGAGCATGCCGGAAATGTCCGGTGTCGCTTCGACGCCGGCATGCTTCAGAGGTGCCGGAGATTGATTGACCAGAATATTGATCACCACTCGCATACTTTACTATCCCGGTAGAACCACAGATACAGGCGTGAAGCACAAGATGAGAAAACCCAGCGCAAGAGTGACAGCCAAGTTAACGAGCGAGAGAGGGAAACCCAACAACGGGCGTTTATGATTACTCTCTTCCGGCACTTTCCGGCAGGCTAGTACTCACTCGATCCCTGCCGCAAGACGGCCTAAGGCTGCGGCTCGTCTCTCTGGGCAAGGACGTTACTGGTACCAGTCGTACAGTGTTTGGCGCGGCATATAATAGATGCAAATAGTTAGTGCCCATCGTGTTCTCATATTGTCAAGCCTCACGTAAGCTAAGTTCCGGTATGCGTATCGAAATCAGTGGCGGATACACTGTCGTAACATTTCGTGTCCCCTCTCATGACTCAGTAGTGTACGTTCTAGAAGGGGATCTCTTCCCCATTGTACCGCAAGAACTTACCGCTATCCGCCGTCGTTGCGGAGGTGATGATTTTGAGGACATCCGGAATGGTCTCCGACACCTCGAACAGGGCGTTCTCGCCGCCCATAGCTGGTAGACGTGCCCATGGTGTCAGTACCGGGTGTCCGGGAACAACGTATATTCTGGACCAAGTACGTACCGGTCTTAATCCATCCGGGACACAAGGCGATCACGATGATGTCGGGCCTGTTCGCCTTCTGCTTCTGCGCCTACACAAACCAACCGCATCCACGATCAGCATACCGTCAACGCCGCCTCGCGCCCGATAGAAGCGTTCACTCACGAGCATGTTGAGTGCGGCCTTGCTCATCGAGTACGCCGTGTACTTCCCCTCAAACTTCGTGTCGCCCGCTGCGGTGGCGAGGCTCGCGCCCGTGCTCGAGATGTGCAGGATCTTCTTCGTCTTGCCTTTATCGAGCAGCGGCAGGAGCACGCGCGAGACGAGCGCGGGCCCGACGGCGTTCGTGCGCAGGATCTCGAGCATCTTCTCGGGCTCGACCTCGAACGGCTTGTCGCGCGCGGCCTGCGTCGTCGAACAGATGGGTAAGTCAACGTGGTAGCTCAGCTGAAGAGGAAGGGACGTACGATGCCTGCGTTGTTGATGAGGTAGCCGAGCCCTGTCTCCGCCAGCATTGGCGCGAGACGCGTCGGGAGGGCGCGCACGTTGTCGAAATCGGCGACGTCGAGCTGGACGACGTGTAGCGTCCCCTTCGCGGATTCCTTCAGGGTGTTGAGCTCTATCGCTTTCTCGGGAGCGCGCGCTGTCGCTACGACGAGGTTGGTCGGGGTCTGGAGGAGCTGACGGACGAGCTCGAGGCCGATACCGCGGTTGGCTCTGCCAATTGGGATGAGCCTTGCACTGTCGTTTAGGGGGATTGAACCTTAACTGACCCTGTGACGAGCCAAGTGGTCGTATTCGAGGGCATAGCTGCTGTTGTTAAGGGATGTCCTTAACCGTTAAGCAACGAACCTACCTACGGGTGGCTTTATATGGCGGCGGTCTGGTTGGCGAAGCTGCTATCGGCGAAGACGTTGCGAGATCCACTTCTCCGAGATCCTGCCACAGCTCCAGTGCGCTCTAGCATCGATCTGCGGTTGTTGTGACCCATGTATGTGCGGTGTGCGTGTGAGCTCTGAGAAACAACACGGGTCATATAACGACATGGGACGTTTTCCGGTCCCGCGCGGCGCGCGATATCCTGAGCGATGCTGTCGTGCTGAGTATTTCCCTGTCCTGAGAGCCAGGAGAACGCCTAGTAGACGTAAAGGCGCGAATGCGCTCATGGATGGCCCGGGTCCCAGGGCTTCGCACAGCTTGAGCCGGCTAAATTGCCAGAGGATTGACGGCAACGTTCACCGGGGCGACTACGCCTGTGTGAGAGCACTGATTTCACTATACAACATCGGCCATAGCAGTTCAGTACTCGCACATACTAGTCTCGGCCGTAGCAGATTGACACTCACCGTTGGCATCACTGGAGAGACAACCTCTCAAGTTCACACGCGCTTGACGACTGGGAAGGCGAGCGGCACGATCTTATGACTTCTTCCGCGCTTGGCCTACCAGTCTGCTGAGTGAATCGCGGACAAATTCAGCGAGATCATGGTGTACGTGTGTTGGAACGTCGGGGTGTGCAAGAAGGAGGTGGTGGTAAGATCGACGCGGGCGCTTAGGAGCGCCTCCGACTTTGCCCGAGTCCCGACACTGCCACCGCTACTACTGCCCCTCTCATCGCTCTCAACTTGACGTCGACCTGCAAGATACTACGGCGACGACAAGTACTGGCTTCACCGCAACGTCTATATCCTCTTCCCCACAGACCGCCTCACACGCTATCACCCGCAATTGATACTCCTTCATATCGCCGGAATTTGTGTTCTAGTGTCAACACGCTACGCAATCCGAGTCATGGCGCCGGCCGCGCATGGCATACACTCACCGTGACTCGCTCACCGCATTGAGATCACGTCAGTGTGAAGAGAGACTGAAAAACTTGTCTAGAAGGATATGGAACACTCGGAATGAGGCTGAATGCGCTGATATCACAATACTTACTTCCGAAGATGCCTGGATCTTCTATGGTCGACCGGATCAGCGAAAGCTCGCTCTCGACTGACGGGGGTCCTATGCCGGGCTCCATCTCTCTGCTGATGTCTTGTGTCCAGGTGAGAGCGACTCAGCTACGACTGCCATACCCCTGCAATCGATTTCGGGCAAACCAGGCGATTTTTCCGATAGAACCATGGTATGGTGACACCCCGCTGAACTTCCGTCGATGGTACGGCCCTGCCTTCAAGCATTCAAAGACCACGTATCGTCGTACTGACAGTGTTCATCTGTTAGCAGTAGCCTGAGAGCGATTTCTCCTTGGCGGAGAGCAGGTTGCCTCGCTGATTCCTGTTGACAGCGGGTGATAGCAGATAACTGCCCATCAAACCCGCGATGATATCCTTCGTCTTCACCTAGGAACGGCCCCTGGTCGCAGCGCGACGCTGACTTGAGGCTGACCAAGGACCATCCTAAGAGCGACTGATGCACGTCACTCCCTCGAGTGCCGAGTATGAGGGAACCGCACACGTACTTCGGCTCTCGCGAACCCGAGTCCGGGCCCGAGCCATGAGTTTCCTGCCGCTCCTGTATAAATCTCGCCCTAGTTCAGCAACCACCGGCATACACAACCTCTCTTCTGCTTCGCAAACACCTTAAACAACTACCCTCATGGCATCACCTACTCCTCAGACGACCTGGCTCGTTACCGGGTGAGCTCCCTCGCCTTTTCTTTCGTCCACCCACTCGCTTACACTAGTATGCAGGGCATCTCGCGGCCTCGGCCTCGAGCTCGTCACGCAGCTCCTCGAGTCCCCGAGCAACCTCGTCGTCGCAGCCTGCCGTACTCCGGCAAAGGCAGACAAGCTCAACGCGCTGACTGGAACCGCGAAAGGCACGCTGCACGTCGTCCCGCTCGACGTGAGCGACTTCGCGAGCGTCCGCGCCCTCCCGAAGGCCCTCGAGCCAATCCTCGGCTCTACCGGCCTCGACTACCTCGTCAACAACGCAGGCATCGTGCGTATCACCCTACGGGCTGCATACGTGTTGTCTGGGGCTGACAAGTCGTGATTCGCATCATAGTTGGTGCAGGACACGGCGTTCACGCTCAACCCGGAGGTGCTGCTCGACATTCTGAGGACGAACACGGTCGGGCCCGCGCTCGTCTCGCAGGTCGCGCTGCCGTTCCTTGAGAAGGGCCACGCGAAGAAGATTGTGAACGTGACGAGCACGCTCGGGAGCATCGCGAGCGCGGACGCGGCCGGCTCCATGTCGACCTCGTATGCGATCAGCAAGGCCGCGCTGAACATGCTCGTGCGTACCCATACTCATATCTTGTCGCGTCTATACAGACGGCGCTGACGGATGTCCTTGATTTGCAGACGTACAAGCAGAAGCTGGAGAAGCCGGATCTCATCACGATCACGCTCTGCCCTGGATGGGTCAAGACTGGTTGTTGAAGTACTATACATTCGTTTCATCGGCCTCGACATTCGTTGAGGCTTACTTCTGCTTTCGGCAGGTCGGCGCTTCCTTACCTTACGTAATCGCGCTCGCCGCCCTCACCTCTCGTTTTTCTCCTCGTCGCTCCTCAGCTCTTGCCACATCCTGTGCCCGCGAGACTGAGGTATGCACTCCCCCATTACCCTAGGATCCGGATAGAAGTAACTGACATTATATTAGTCTTCTCCCTACTCGATTCTAGGTGCCTAATATAGCTCTTGCCACATCCTGTGCCCGCGAGACTGAGTCTTCTCCCTACTCGATTCTAGGGACATCGCAGCAGCACCTTCAAAAGGTTATGAGCCCTGCTAGGTCGCTCTAGCAGAAGATTCAGAAGTTTTCACCCGATCAAAACTTGCTCAACGTCGTCACACCACAATGACTTCCCCCACCTCCACTGGTCAGCCTCAGCCCGACCCGCAGGCGGCCGAAACCTCGTCGACCACGCCCGGCTCGCAGGACCTGCTCTCGTCGCTCCCTACGGCGCAGTCGAACCGCCTATTCGACATCGCGAACCTCAAGGACGACGGCAGCAACTTCCCGATGTGGAAGTTTCGACTGCAGATGATTCTCCAGACGCGCAAGCTCTGGGGGATCGTCAACAAGACCGAGCTCTGCCCCGGCGAGTCCGACACGAAGGCCGTCTTCTCGTGGATGGAGCGCGATCACCTCGCGAAGCTCCAGATCAGCCTCACCCTCGACGACGCCCCTCTTAGTAGCGTCATGCTCGCGAAGACTTCCGCCGAAGCATGGGACAAGCTCCTGTCGAGATACGAAGGGAAGGGGAAGCAGACGATCGCAACGCTCATCGGGGAGCTCTTCCGTGGTACGCTCTCCGATGACGACTCGCTCGAGACCCAGCTCGACGCCATGCAGCTCAAGGCTCGGCTGCTCGAGCAACTCGGACAGTCACTCGACGACTCTCTCGTCGCCATTGCCATGGTCACGTCACTCCCGGCCTCGTACAGCACACTCCGCACTATCCTCATGTCCACCTCCGCCACTCTCTCGACCGACACCGTCATTTCTCAAGTCCTCAACGAGGAACGGAGTCGGAAGGAACACGCCGGCCCCCAGTCTGCGTTCCTCGCCAGAACATCTCAGAAGAAGGGGAACTCGAAGCCGCCGAAGGCCAAGACGACTTCGAAGCCCGGCAAACCGAAGTGCGCGCATTGCCAGAAGCCCGGACACACGAGAGACGAGTGCCGAAAGCTCAAGGCCGAGCAAGCCTCCGCCGCCATTGCGAAGGAGGTCAAGGAGAAGGCCGGCGATCTCGTCGCAAAGGTCGCAACGGTCGACTCGACCATCCTCCACGGCGACGAGACCATCCGTCTATTCGTCGCGAACGCGCTCGACGGACAGCCCCGCCAGCTGCAGTGGCTCGTCGACTCCGGCGCGTCATCGCCCATGAGCTCGCAACGCGACTGGTTCGTGTCGTTCAAGGCGCTCGACTCCCCGAAGCGCGTCTGGCTTGGCGACGAACGGTACATCCTCGCGACCGGCATCGGCAGCGTCTCGCTCCGCCTTAAACGCGGCGACGAACGCGAGACCGCCATCGTCCCAGGCGTCTACTACGTCCCGGACCTCAACGGGAACCTCCTCTCGGTCTCCCACTTCGTGCACCGAGGCTACACCGTCAACTTCGAGCTCGGCGGCTGCTCAATTCTCGACTCCGCCGGCAACCGCGTCGCGACGGCCTCAGAGCACGAGGGCTTGTACATCCTCCACGCAGAGCCCCTCGCTGGTGAAGAACGCGCGTACGTCACGCTCGTCGAGACCCAGCACGGTCCGATCGACCCGGGCCCAACGCCCGACCTCCACGCACTCGTCGCCAATGGCTCACGGAAGTCGCGCGCGGACGCAACAACCTGGCATCGCCGCCTTGGCCACATCAACTTCGACGCCGTCTTCCGGATGGTTCGAAGCGGGATGGTCAAGGGCATGGACCTCATTGGCTCGCGCAAGCGGCCTGAGGCTCCGTGCTCGCCGTGTCTGCTTGGCAAGCAGACGCGCGACGCGATCTCCAAGGAGACGTCCGCCGAATATCCTCGTGTCAACTACCGGACGCACGCCGACCTCCAAGGCCCGATGCAGACGGCGACACCCGAAGGCTACAAGTACCTTAGCCTGTGCGTCGAGGGCAAGACCCGCCACTTCTCAGGCGACCTCTTACGCCTCAAGTCGGACCAGACGCGCGCACTCAAGGACTACATCGCACGCAGCGAGGTGGTCACAGGCGAGACATTCAACATCCTCCGCACGGACGGCGGTGGCGAGTACGTCAACGACGAACTCGACTCGTTCCTCCGAGAGCGCGGCATCCACCACGAGCTGACAAATGCGTACACGCCTCAAGAGAACGGGGTCGCGGAGCGCGCCAACCGCACCGTCATGGAGATGGCTCGGACGATGCTCCAGGAGTCGGGGCTTCCGAACACGTACTGGGGCGAAGCCTGCCTCTACGCCATCCACATCCTCAACCGGACACCGTCCCGTGTCGGCGACAGCGACATCACCCCGCACGAGGCGTTCACAGGCAACAAGCCGTCCGTGGCGCACATCCGCCCGTTCGGCTGCAAGGCCGTCGTTCACGTCCCCGACGAGAAGCGCCGCAAGCTCGATCCGAAGTCGCAGGAGTGCGTTCTCCTCGGCTGGTCGGCGAGCAAGCGGTCCTATCGGCTCTTGCATCGCTCGAGTGGGCGCATCTATGAGTCGCGCGACGTGGTCTTCGACGAGGGAGAACCCACCGCGCCTGCGCATCGCGTCACCGTTGACGTGGAGGCCATTCCTGCACCTCCTGCGCCCGCACCGCCGCCCGAGTCCGCCGCTTCGCCCTCATTCCGGGTCACCGTCGAAGACGTCCCGGATGAAGGGGAGGGACACCCTGCAGTCGCCCCCTCTGGTGTCCTTCCACGTGATCCTGTCCCCGAGCAACACGCTCCTCCGCACCGCGACCCGACGCCGCCTCCGGCGCCCCCGCTTCTCCCTGTTGTGCGACGCTCCACTCGTCCACGACGCCCGCCCCCTCGCGACGATGACCCTATCTTCAAGGTGTCATCGTACAACCGCAAACGCGCGGCCGCTGTTTTGCCCGACGCACACGTCGAGGGGAGGGATGAGGACAGCGAGACGGATGAAGCCGCAGTCGAGGACGCTCTCGCTCTGGTGAGCGACGAGCATGCGAACCGTGCGACGACGCTCAGCGACGAGCCGCAGTCGTACGAGGAGGCCATGTCCCGCCCCGACGCGGACATGTGGAAGGCCGCCTGCGCCGAAGAGCTTCTCGCTTTCGCCAAAGCAGAGCTCTACGACGAGGTCGAGAAGCCGCGCGGCCGCAAGGTCGTCGGCTGCAAGTGGGTGTTCAAGGTCAAGCGCGGCCCCGACGGCTCCATCGAGCGGTACAAGGCCCGCCTTGTCGCAAAAGGGTTCACTCAAGTCGAAGGCATCGACTACTCCGACACCTTCGCGCCCGTCTCGAAGTTCGCGTCCATCCGGACAATCCTCGCCATGGCCGCCCTCTTCGACCTCGAGCTCGACCAGATGGACGTCAAATCGGCGTTCCTGAACGGCGATCTCGACGAGGAGATCTTCATGGCCGCCCCGACCGGTGCGCCCTGCACGCCCGGGCACGTCTGGCGCCTGAAGAAGTCGCTCTACGGTCTCAAACAGGCGAGCCGTGAGTGGTACAAGAAAATCCGCGGCGAGTTCGAGTCCCTTGGCTTCCGACGCAGCGACGCCGACCACAGCCTCTTCACCAAGTACGAAGACGGCATCCTCCTCGTCATCGCCCTCTACGTCGATGACATGCTCATCGTTGGGAACAGCCGCGCGTCCATCGACGCGCTCAAGGCGACGCTCGGGTCTCGCTTCGAGATGACGGACCTCGGCCCCGCACGCTGGATCCTCGGGATGGAAGTCAAGCGCGATCGTGCGCGCGGGACGCTCACCATCTCGCAGGCGCGCTACATCGAGGACATCCTCGAACGCCACGGCATGGCCACCGCACGCGCCGTCAGCACCCCGATGGAGGCGAACCTCAAGCTCGAGAAGCTTACTGAGCCGGAGATCGAGCCGCAGCTGTACCAAAGCGCGCTCGGTTCCCTCATGTACGGCATGCTCGGGACGCGCCCGGACATTGCGTTCGCGGTCGGCACCCTCAGCAAGCACGCGGCGACCCCTGGCGCGGAGCACTGGAATGCGCTCATGCGCGTGTTTCGGTACCTGCGCGGCTCATCCGAGCTGCGTCTGACGTTCAACCGCGACGCCACGGACGACACCCTCACGCCCCTCGGGTACTCCGACGCCGACTGGGCAGGAGACCGGCACGACCGCCGCTCCACCAGCGGCCACGTCTTCTTACTCGCTGGGGGCTCGATTAGCTGGTGCTCTCGCAAGCAACAGTCGATCGCTCAGTCGAGCACTGAGGCGGAGTACGTCGCGCTCGCGTCCGCCGCCAAGGAGGCGCTTTGGCTCACCACCCTCCTCAACGACCTCGACTCTCCCGTCACGCGCGTCGCCGGCCGCGGCACCTCGACGCCTCTCATTCTCGTCGACAACCAGTCGGCGATGGCGCTCGCCAAGAACGCCTCCTTCCATGACCGCACGAAGCACATCGCCGTGCGCCACCACTTCATTCGCGACGAGCTCGAGCGCGGCACGCTCGACATCGACTACGTCCCGACCGGTGACCAGACCGCGGACGTCTTGACGAAGGCCCTCTCGCGTGAGAAGCACGCTTACTTTACATCTTCCTTAGGTTTGTCTTAGACGTGTTACGGTACATTACATATGTCTCCGCCGCTGAGTGGGCGTGTTGAAGTACTATACGTTCGTTTCATCGGCCTCGACATTCGTTGAGGCTTACTTCTGCTTTCGGCAGGTCGGCGCTTCCTTACCTTACGTAATCGCGCTCGCCGCCCTCACCTCTCGTTTTTCTCCTCGTCGCTCCTCAGCTCTTGCCACATCCTGTGCCCGCGAGACTGAGGTATGCACTCCCCCATTACCCTAGGATCCGGATAGAAGTAACTGACATTATATTAGTCTTCTCCCTACTCGATTCTAGGTGCCTAATATAGCTCTTGCCACATCCTGTGCCCGCGAGACTGAGTCTTCTCCCTACTCGATTCTAGGGACATCGCAGCAGCACCTTCAAAACTGGTAAGTCGTTCTACCCCTCTACGCTTGCGGCACCGACCCCTAAGGCACTCTTTCCATGCTCGCTAGATCTGGGCGGCGAATATGCGCCACTCGAGCCGAAGGAGAGCATCGCGGGCATCATTAAGGTGGTCACCTCCGCGACCGCGGCCGACAGCGGCAGGTATATCCGCTACAACGGGGAGCACATCCCCTGGTGAGATACTACCTCTCGTATATCGACCGTGGTGAAGGGTGCATGAATTTCCCTGCTTGGAAACTACATATATATTGAATCTGAATTTATCGCTGCCCAAATCGCGTCTCAGACCCTCGCTGTTGAGGGCTAGAAGCACGCATATCGCGTCCCCGAGTCGCTGCCAGTCCTTTGCTGAACCATTAACTATGCCAGTTGTTCGCCCACAGTATCCTCCAACGGCTTCAGCTGCAACAGAAAAGCGCGCGAGGCGAGACACTCACCGCGCTACAATTCCTCCGATACATCGTCGATCTCTATGTCCTCGGTGTGCATATCTTCCGCCATATCAAGGGCGTCCTGCAACCCACTCTCTCCCGCCTTCCACCTATGCTCCTGCGCGCGTATCTTCGCTAAGCGCGGCAAGAGCGCGGCGGCCTCCCGCCACCTCCGGTGTGTCTTATCGTCGAAGCCGCGCATCTGACGGTATTGTCCCAACGGAAGAGCAGTTCTTGTAACCTTCTCCCGCTCCTCGCGGACTATCGGCTTTCCGCATGTATCCTTGATGGTGGTGAGCGCGGGGAACCACGCGGACAGGACAGATGCGAGCCGGAGGTGGTCGCCGAGGGGCGAGCGGCCAACGCACAGCGTGCGGAGCGGGCTGTGGCTCGGCTTCGAGCGAGAGGCGAGTCGGGCGAGTGCACGATGTAGCTCTCTCGTTGGCGGCATCACAGTGAGATCGAGCACCAGTCCGAGACAGGTGAGCGCGGTGCAGCGCTCTGCGATCGAGAGCAGGCCGGAGAGTGTCGCTCGGGGCCGCTCGGCATTTTCGAACGGGTAGACGAGGGCGTCCTTCGAGCGACGTGCGGGCTGGAGCATCAGCCATGTCAGCTCGGGCCATGCACAGGAGATGGCGCCGAGCGCGTCGTCGTCCAAAATGATGTGGCAGTGTCCGCCAATGTCCAGCGACGTGAGGGCGGGGAGCGCGAAGAGCGGGCGGAGGTCGTGGCTAGAGTAGACAGGGAGCGTCTCGGCGAGAGGCTGGTTCGAGAGACAGCCGAGCTTCAGGTGAATGGTCTGGATTTGCTCTCGAGAGTGGGCGGAGCGTACTTCGAGGGCGGTGTTGAAGAGACGGAAGAGAGGGGCTTGTACAATATCTTCGGTCAAAAGGGTGATGCATCCGAGTTTGGGGAAGGCGAATGCGCTCAGGAGCGCAGTGCACCAGTCGAAGGAATCCGATCGGAGCAGTAGTTTGTGGACATGTGGAAAGGATGTGGCGCCTGGGGCTGTGTCGACGGGACGGTAGTCCCATTCATAGTCGCCTGACCGGATGAGTATGTCGGCATATTCGAGGGAGGGGATCAAAGCCAAACCATCAAGCGCGGGCGGTAGCAGTGGTATCTCGGGTATGGAGAGAGTAGTAAGGCTTCTGAGTGTGGTGATCGCGGTGGCAAACGGGGCAGATAGGTACTCCAAGGGCTCGAACCTCCGATGTTTGTGGCGATCGGTTCTTACTAGCAGGTTTGTCAGTGACGGTGATAACGCGAGCCGTTCGAGTGTACGAGCGGCGATTTCCACGGTCGTCTGGTACGGCTTCCACTCCGGATCGCAGAGGCTGCTGGGTATGTCTTCTTCGGTGATTCGAACCAGTCGAACCGTCCGTAAGCTGGGGCCGACTGCCAGAGAAACCGGATACCGGCGAACCCCGAGCTTGGAGCCATACCCGTAAACGATTTTCTGCAGCAGAGGGAATGTGAATTCGTGCTGGTGGTACTCCCAGAGCTGATCCCAGACGTTCTGGAAAACGCTCGGCCCCGCTCGGTCGGCGCTGTGCATACAGAACGTTCTGATCTCGACCACTCGAGCGGCATAGGTCCTGAAGCGACTGAAATCTGCGGGGACGGCCTGTCGAGTGAATTTCTGTAAGGTTAACGGTTTAGATCTCATAAAGCAAGGCCGTGGGGGATGAGACTACACCCACAATCGTAGTGAACGTAGATCGCGGTCCACCGACGATGGAACACAGGTCGGTTGGAAGGGTATACAGAAGCGGAACGAGGGAAGGAATGGTGTACCAAATCGCATCGAGGACCGGGCCGTGTGATAGACGAGATGTCCTTGCAAGCACAACCAGGGTCGGGAAGTCCAGGGTGCATCGTAGGTGGTCGCAGATCAGAGAGATGCTACTCGATGAAAACCGGTCTGTCGTTTGAATTTCGGGCGCTGCAAGGGCCACATCCATGTCGTTCAGGCAGCAGGCTCCTAGCGCCAGTGTTGCCGAGTCGTGGTTTTGTATACAACGATCATGAGGGCAAGTTGTGGGGCGTGTACACCGTGGGGAGAGGAGTTTGCAAATCGTTATCACGATGCCTCAGGACGCCATGCCATATGCACGAGGCGCGCGTCCATTCCACGTCCACAACTCCCGCGTCGTCATACGTGCGCGCATGCCCCCACGCGCCCCGTCGATTTAACGCACAGACGTCGCAGATGTATGCAAAACGCGTGAACGCAATGTATCTGTCTATTCATCACCCTACCGTACACCGTCCAAGCTCAATCAGCCATCCCCAGCCCAGGGCGGCCTCAGGTTGGCAAGCACGGTCGCATGCCTCGCGAGACCCCTCCCACGGACGTGGCGCGAGCTCACCACGGCACGACCTCGTGCCGGTAGTTGATCAGCCGCCCGTTGTCTTCGGGCTTGAGCGAGGTGAGGACCTTCGCGACCGCCGTTACGCTGTCTTCGAGCTCGAGCGGCGCGTCGTCCGTGCCCATGTCTGTAAGGAGTGCGCGGTCAGTCAGTGTGAATAGTTGGGGGATGGGGGGTGTACGCGCCTGTCTTGACCCACCCGGGGCAGAGGCAGACGACCATCAAGTCTGGCCGCTCGGCACGCTGCTTGTATGTCTATCGCGCGCGCCGTCAGCTCGCATGCCACCTCGCACGCAAAGGAGAATGGAGCAACGGGAGAGGATTCCCACGAGCATGTTCAATCCGGTCTTCGTGATCGCGTACGACGCCCAGAGCTCGCCGTAGCCGTACCCGAATGCGCCGAGCGAGCTCGAGACGTTGATGATCGTCTTCTTCGTGCTCTTCTCGATCAGCGGGAGGTACACCTGCGCGAGCAGCGCGGGCGCGACGACGTTCGTCTTGAACACCGCGCCCCAGCCCTCGACGTCCATCGTGAACGCCGTGTCGATCTTCTGGTTCTGCACCGCGCGCCGCCCGAGTCAGCTCCCGCCTCTGTGTGTTGTGACCGAGCGAAGCACAGGAAAGGGGACGTACGACGGCGGCGTTGTTGACGAGGTAGTCGAGCCCGCGGTCGCCGAGGAGCGGCGCGACCTCGTGCACGGACTGCTTGATGCCCTCGGTGTCGTCGACGTCGAGCTTGACAATGTGCAGCGTGCCCTTCGCCTTCTCCTTCAGCGCCTCGAGCGCGGTCGCCTTCGCGGGCGTGCGGCACGTCGCGACGATGAAGTTCGCGGGGTCCTGGAGCAGCTGCTCGGTCAGCGCGAGGCCGATGCCGCGCGAGGTGCTATAAGCGGGATGTGGCGTAAGCAGGTGCTGGAAATATATGTAGAGCTAGATAACGGAAGGCGCACCCGGTGATGAGCCACGTATATTGGGTGTTCTCGACGGCCATTGTGCGTTCTGAGGGCTCGTGGAAGTGGGAAGGCAGGTCGTACGGCGTCCAGGGTGGGTCGGGTATGCGGGCTTTATAGCATTTCCAGTACTCTGGGCGAGTACGAGCAGCCGGGCACTGTGAGAGAGCATCTGCGGGCGCGGAACGGGGTCAGCCACACGGACGGCTGCCGAGGCGCACATACGGCTGGAACCAGATACGTGCCCTCGTGAACAAGTGAAGAGGGTCTTCCCGCTGAGGCTTCGACGTGAGAAGGGCCGCCCGTGGATGTAGCCCTTGATCCGTGGCGTTTGGGACCATCAGGAGCTGTTGGTGTGCCCTAACATAGCTCGGGGATCATCTTCTAGGCCTTTCGAGGGCGCATATATAGGCTAGAAGCACAAGAGGGCTTGTTGGAGGCCATGGGCGGTGCGCGTCTGCGGGCGCGGTGAGAGAAACTGAGAGAGCGTAAGAGACACACAAGCGCGAAAGCTCGCACGGGGCCTGGAAGTCGACTGAAGTTGCGTACCTTATTGAGCGCGGTACGTGTAGAAATGGCCTTCATCCTGTCCTTGACATTGTGAGATGAGCAACAACACTGATGACCTCCTTGCATGCGATGCCCTGACCTGTTAGGTCGGTGTAGGCAGCGTCCACGAGGCGTGAATGGGCGCGCTTGTGAAGAATCAGGAGCGGGCGCCAGCTAGATTTGGTCCTCCTCTCTTTGTGAATAACGAACCGACCAAGGAAGCATCGAGGGACCCTACAGAAAACTTGATACTTTCAAGAGAACCCCTCGCTGGGGGAGCGTGAGACCGATGTTCAAGATGTGTACGTTCTGAACGGTGAGGTACCGTGAGTTGAGCTCAGGGTTCCCATATCTTTTCAACTGTGGCTCATTTTCTGTACACGGAGTTGGTCAGACCTACGTGGAATACTGTATACTACATCGTACGCGAACGCCGAACGCACCTATGGTTTGCTCCACAAACAGCCGCACGCGGACTCACGCGCTGTGCGAGATGTTAGACATGCAGAGGGCAGAGTTCGGAGAGCTGTGGGTTTCATCACGACTGTCTGAACACAGTGCCGGGGTGAAAGCGTGTGCATTATTTCAGTGAGCTCGAGGATGGGCGTGGTCGACTGCCAAGCCACGAAAGCTGCAAGCGCCCACGCGTGCCAGCACAAGCATGGACCCTAACCTTACCTTGTGGCGGTAACCCATGGGGAGCAGACCGCGAGATCCGCGATTCCGCCGGACGTTCGTTCTTTCTCCACCACCACCTCGACGTATACAGCGTTTGGTTCAATGAGCTCTCTCAGCGCGTCCCATACTAATTGCTATGGTACGTATATGCGAGCGAACGGACATTGCATGCGCTCAATACTACGGCGAGCAGCGGCCTGACCAGGACGGTACTGTACCCGCCAGACGTTAAGCGATGTCCCCTGTCCCGGGGGCCTCGTCGCCTCGCCTATATGGGCGCTTGTCCCCATGTCCCCGGCCACTCGTCGCCTACCCTCTTCCTTCCCAATTCGGTAATTTTTCAAGGCGATGGGCGCTTGCGGGCGCTTAGCCATCGCCAGGCCAATGATATCGCCTATGTCCCCCTGTCCCCGGCCACCCATCGCCTGGGTTCCCCCTTCCCACGCCCTAATCTAGGGTTACATCGCTTCGCTTAACGTCTGGCGGGTACAGTACTCTCTGTCCTTCGAGTCGGCGGTCCGTATGCCCGCCTATGCATGTGCAACCGTGGTGGGTTATAAGAGCAGTCTCAGTTCTTTCCACGGTGGGCACAGGCCGATCTGCTGGTGACTTCAACTGAGACAGGATTGACAGCTCTCGAGCTCGCCGCTCGTCAGCATATGATGGGCACGTGCGCGCGATGCCAGTCCGTCGCGCCTCCGTCCCGGGCCAAGTCCCCTACCATCACTCCCCGAGAGGCACAGCTTATGCAGGCGATGCGGCAAGCGACGCGTTCTTGTGCAGAGAATGTATGCGCGTCGATGTGGCAGCGCGCGGGGATGACGAAGACCGTGTTCTATCCTTGCACGCTCAGGTTGCTATCTCCGGCCCGCAGCCCTCCCCGCGTCCCCTCACGCGCCCTCGAGTCCTCCCCACCCTCCGCGAACATTCTGCTGCGCGTGTATAAAGCTCGCCTAGCCGCATTCACTCGACACTACACCCTCCCAGCATCCGACTCTCGCTTTCCCACCTCCGATCCTCTCATGTCTTCGGCAACTCGTCAGACTTCTTGGCTCATCACCGGGTACGCTCTCTTCTCTTGTTCCCACAGAGTAGCTCGCCGCTCACGGAATATTCTCGCAGGGCCTCGCGCGGCATCGGCCTCGAGCTCGTCCGCCAGCTCCTCCAGTCCCCGGATAACCTCGTCGTCGCCGCCTGCCGCACCCCCGACAAGGCAACCGGCCTGCACGAGCTACAGAAGAGCGCGAAGGGCACGCTGTACGTCGTCCAGCTCGACACGAGCGACTTCGACAGCGTCCGCGCGCTCCCCAAGCACCTCGAGCCCATCCTCGGCGATAATGGCCTCGACGTCCTGATCAACAACGCCGGCATCGTGCGTCTTCTGTGCATGCGTGCAGGGAAACTGATCATTAATATCGACCCGAGCGCAGAGCGTGCACGACACCCCGTTCACGCTCGACCCGGACGCGGTGCTCACCGTGCTCCGCACGAACGCCGTCGGGCCCGCGTTCGTCGCCCAGGTCGCGCTGCCGTTCCTCGAGAAGGGGCGCGCGAAGAAGATCCTGAACGTCTCGAGCACGCTCGGCAGCGTCGCGAGCGCGGACCAGTTCGGCGCGCGCGGCGCGGCGTACTCGATGAGCAAGGCCGCGCTGAATATGCTCGTACGTCTTCGCTATGTGTGTGTGTGTTCGGGTTGGATGGTGCTGACGCGGGAGGGGGTAGACGTACAAGCAGAAGCTCGAGCGGCCGGACATAATCGCCATCACGCTCTGCCCCGGGTGGGTTAAGACCGGTGCGTTTCCTCGCTATATGCGCCCCCTACACCTCGCTTTCGTGCTGACGCCGCGGCAGACATGGGCACGCAGGCGGCGCAGCTCGAGCCCGCAGAGAGCATCGCGGGCATCCTCAAGGTCATCACCTCCGCCACTCAAGCGGACAGCGGGAAGTACATCCGCTACAACGGCGAGAGCATCCCCTGGTAGACGTCTCGACGGGTAATTGTGCTCTTAACCGAGTCTCGTAGACCGTAGACCGCAGATCGTAGAGGGAAGAGGAATAGAGAATACAAGTGAACACCACACAACGACACGCGCCCGCCGGACGGGGACAGGTTCACCACGGCACGATCTCGCCCCGGAAGTTGAAGAACTTGCCGGAGTCCGCGGGCGTGAGCGCGTCGACCGTCTTCAGCACGCCCGCGACGCCCGTCGCCACATCGTCCGGCGCGTCCGCCCCGCCCATATCTACCGCGTCGCGTCAGCGCGGGCCCCCTGCGGAAACGACTGTACGCGCACCTGTGCGAAGCCACCCCGGGCACATCGAGATGAAGATGATGTCGGGCCGCTCCTTCTGCTGCTTGTACGTCTGCCCCACCCCCGCGTCAGCCTTGTGCTTGCGCCTGCACGCCCGCGCAGGAACCCGGACGCACCACCATGTTGAGCGCAGCCTTGGACACCGCGTAGCTCGTCGAGCGCGTGCCAAAGTCCGCGCCGAGGCTGCCGAGCGTGCTCGAGACGTTCACGACCGTCTTGCGCGCGCTCCGCGCGACGAGCGGGAGGAGCGCCTGCGTGAGGCGCGCGGGCGCGACGACGTTCGTCGCGAACACGGCTTCCATCACGGAGGGGTCGAGGGTGGAGGGCGTGTCCCACTCGGAGAGGTTCTGTGCGCGTGAGCGTCAGTACGCCGTGCATGTCCAAACGTGTGCGAGGAATAGGCGGGTCTGGAAAAGGAGAGGAGAGAAGAAGAGGGGCGACGCACGATCGCGGCGTTGTTCACCAGAAAATCCACCCCGCGTGCACCGACGAGCGCCTCCGCCTCCTGCACCACCTCTTCCACCGCCGCGCGGTCCGTGACGTCGAGCGCGAGGACGTGCACGCGCCCCTTTGCGGCCGGGGACTCCGCGAGCGCGGTCAGGGCGGCGGCGTGCGCGGGGCTGCGGCAGGTCGCGAGGATGACG
The DNA here is from genome assembly GCA_002964805.2 of Trametes villosa. NCBI lineage: Eukaryota > Fungi > Basidiomycota > Agaricomycetes > Polyporales > Polyporaceae > Trametes > Trametes villosa. The sequence goes on along the minus strand of PUDQ02000104.1, from coordinate 55,357 downwards.
TTGGAGGGGTGGGAGAGGAGCTGGGTGGTGAGCTCGAGCCCGATGCCGCGGTTTGCGCTGTGGAGGGGAGGTGAGTAGGCATATGAGTGGAGAGTGAGAGGAGGGAGGAGGAGGAGAGGAGGAGGAGGAAGGCGTACCCGGTGATGAACCAGGTGCGCGTTTCGGTTTCTGCCATGTCGGCGTCGTACAGTCAAACAAGCAGAGCTCGCGTAGCTTGAGGTTTGGAGCTTGAAGAGCGGCAGGTCGCGCGCGCGATGGCGGCTCGGGCCTTATAGCGTCGCAGGGCGTGGGAGTGTTCGCATGCAGGCATGCGATCCGGCGAGGTGGGCTGGGTGCTGGGAGGGGGCAACGTGTCTTGGGAGTTCTCGCAGGACGTGTGCTCGGGCTGCCGGCGACGGAGCGGGCCTGGGACGCGCACGAGTTCAGGCTTGTTTGCTCAAAGCAGCCTCAGAGAAGGGACCTTTGGATAATGTAGAGGCGCTGCTGGTCGACAGATTGGGAAGTGAGCATGGGAGTGCACTTTAAGATAGAGAATAGGCATGCCGTACCGTGTTGTATTCTATGCATTCTCCTCAAGCCTATGTTCCCGCACGGGACCACGGCGTTGAGTTGGTTGGCTGAGAGGCTGACGAGAGTGAGTATACTGAGCGCTGTACTTGGCACAATGACCATCGGGAAGCAAGAGTCTTCCACTATGGACGCGGGTCGCCGATTGATAGATTCAACGAACCCGGGGTTGGGCCATCGAAGCCAACACTTCTTAGGCGCCCCTTGAATACGTACACACCGCATGTACACTCTTCGCGCCGCTCTGCTCCCGCCAAGTCGTGCAATTGCACCCTAGGACCGATCATACAGCGATACAAACAACGGTCAGCACGTACAGCGCTGTATGCGCTCTCCGCGTTGTAAGCTTCGCTTCACCACGGGATCTCCTCCCCGTTGTACCGGACATACTTGCCGCTGTCCGCCGCGGTCGCGGAGGTGACGACCTTGAGGATGCCCGCGATGCTCTCCGCGGGCTCGAGCGCCGCGTCCTGCGTGCCCATGTCTTCCCCAAGTGTGAGTGCGACTCAAGGCGCACACAGCGAGTCGGAAGGAGGGGAGGGGACGTACCGGTCTTGACCCACCCGGGGCAGAGCGAGAGCACGACGAGGTCCGGCCGCTCGAGCTTCTGCTTGTACGTCTAACAGTGCACCCGCGCGTCAGCCCAACCAGAGCCTAGCACGCGGAAGAAAGCAGCGGGACGCACGAGCATGTTCAGCGCGGCCTTGCTGGCCGCGTACGACGCGACGAGCACGCCGAACTGGTCCGCGCTCGCGACGCTGCCGACCGTGCTCGAGACGTTCACGATCTTCTTCGCCTGCCCCTTCTCGAGGAAGGGCAGCGCGACCTGGGCGACGAGCGCGGGCCCGACGGTGTTCGTGCGCAGCACGCCGAGGAACGCGTCCGGGTCGAGCGTGAACGCCGTGTCCATCACGCTCTGTTGTGTGTCCGACGTGTTAGTGGGCGGTCACGGTGGCGAGAGGCACGAGACGCACGATGCCGGCGTTGTTGATGAGGACGTCGAGCCCGCTATCGCCCAGAATTGGCCCGAGCTGCGTCGGCAGCGCGCGGACACTGGCGAAGTCGCTCGTGTCGAGCTGGACGACGTGCAGCGTGCCCTTCGCGCTCTTCTGCAGCTCGTGCAGGCCGGTCGCCTTGTCGGGGGTGCGGCACGCTGCGACGACGAGGTTGGAGGGGGACTGGAGAAGCTGGCGGACGAGTTCGAGGCCGATGCCGCGCGAGGCTCTGCGTCGAGAAGGTATGTGAGCAGGGACAAGCACAATGAACGGGTGAGGGAGGCGCACCCGGTGACGAGCCAGGAAGTCTGACGGGTGGTGGAAGACATGAGCGTATCGTGTATCTGCTGAGGGAAAGTGTGATGGCTGGTACCAGTGCGCAGTCACTCGGGCTTTATACACGCCCAGGGAGAGGATCGTGGCTCGTGCGGGCCCGGCCACTAGTCAAGAAGGCGAGTGAGGGAGTGCGGCGGGGCGCTGATAGCAGCGTATGGGGCGTAAATCCGATCTTGAACCTTGGATAGCCCGGCGGCTTGCCTGGAGGACGCGTCGTCTGCCCGCCACCTGTGCCGCGGTGTATGCGCATGCGTAAGCTGCTTGTGCCAAAGTAACGTTCATGTTGGGGAAGTGATCGAGGGCGGCGAGAGGGTTCCACCCGACCGGCGTATGCACCGTCTTCAAGCGTCTTCACTGACCCCGGTCGGAGTCGCGCGCACACGTGCGTAGCCTTGGGCAGACAATATCGCGTCGGTCCGGGCAATGGTGCTGACGTGCATCACTTACAGTACGATTACAAGCTGGACTGTCACGTCGATCGTTCAGGCCAGCGCGATAACTCCGATCGCGCGCAGATTCCGTCTGAGTGGTCATATGGAAGTCGGGACGCCGTCGCGAGATTGGCTCTTCCAGCGGGGACGGCAACTTGAAAGCTTGCCGCAGTGCGAGGAGCGGAGGGGCATGGCTGGACCCATCTCTGTTGCCTTCGGACTAGCCTCGCTACCAGAACCCGCAATGCACGATGCTTCGAAGGCGAATCCCTTCCTACGCAGATCGCGCTCAGGCCCCACGAGCCGTCCTGATGCCGACGAGTCGGTAAACCGCGTCCTATAATCACTGGTAGCTGGTATAGCGATACAAATGGCCATTAGCACACACAACCCTACCCTTCCTCGTCCGCGCCGGAGCCGTGGCATTACCGCTACCACGGGATCTCCTCCCCGTTGTACCGCAGGTACTTCCCGCTGTCGGCCGGGGTCGCGGAGGTGATGACGTTGAGGATCCCGCGGATGCTCTCCTCGGGCGTCAGCACCGCGTCCTTCCCGCCCATGTCTGCGATTTCCGAAAGAATGGTGTCAGAAGCGGAACGAGGTGTGGTAGATGTGTGGAAGACATGCCTGTCTGGACCCATCCGGGGCATAGCGTGATGATCGTCAAGTCTGGGCGCTCGACCTTCTGCTTGTACGCCTATCCTCCACTCCGTCAGCACGCACTCTATGCACCAGCACTCGCCCGACACGTTATGGACGTACCAGCATGTTCAGCGCGGCTTTGCTCAGCGCATACGACCCCACAAGCTGGTGCCCGCGGTTCGTCATACCCGCGGTGCTCCCAATACTGCCCGCCGTGCTCGAGATGTGCAGGATCTTCTTCGCCTGCCCCTTCTCGAGGAGCGGGAGCACGGCCTGCGAGACGAGCGCGGGCCCGACCGTGTTCGTGCGCAGCGTGGTGAGGAGCGACTCCGCGTCGAGCGTGAACGCGGTGTCCAGTATCGCCTGCTCCCCAGAATAACCCAGCGTGGAGTCAGGTCGGCCGGTCAGATAGGCTCGGACAGCGCGCGAAAAGGAGGTGGACGCACGATAGCAGCGTTGTTGACGAGGTAGTCGAGCCCGACCTCGCCCAGGATCGGCTGCAGCTTCTCAGGGAGGGCGCGCACGCTCGTGACGTCGCTAACATCGAGCTGTACCACGTGCAGCGTGCCCTTAGCGTTGCTCTTCAGGCCGTTGAGTTCTGTGGCTTTCTCGGGCGCGCGTGCGGTCGCGACGACGATGTGGGTTGGGGAGGTGAGGAGCTGACGGACGAGCTCGAGTCCGATGCCGCGGTTCGCGCTGAAGGAAGGGGCCGTGGGTTAGCTCGTGTAGGGGAAGATATACTTTCGGAAGGAAGCGGGACGGTGGAAGGGTATAGTGGTACGTACCCGGTCACGAGCCAGGTAGTTGGGCGAGCTGAAGATGACATGCCGAGATGTGCTAGAGTTTGAGAAGCTGTAACTGCGGTAGCGAGACGGTGGCAACGATAACGAGAGGATTCACGAAGAGAACCGGATGCGCGACCGACCTTCTCGGGCGCGCTTTATACCCGGCCGGTGGGAGCCCTTCGCCCGCGAGGGGGACAGGATGCGACGAGGCACAGAGGCCTATTGCTAATCAGGCCGCAGAACGCGGGCGGGCCGGAGATATTGCATCGCGCGCGCGTCGTCATATGGGATATGAGTGTGGGAGCGGCGCGGACGATGTATGGGGCGGGTGCGCCACGAGGCGCGCGTCGGTGAGGGACGTCGCCAGGGGTGTGTGAGCTCGAGAGAGACATTTTCAGGGTGGTGACCAGCGTAAAGCCCTGTTTGAATCCGGCAGCAGCGCAGAAGCCAGCAGTAGAGGCGACGGCTCGATACACAGAGAGTTCGTGGAGATCTGGGAGACCAGTGTTCAGATGACGAGCATCCCGGAGTACACAAGTCGGAGTCGGCAAACGCAGCTGCAGCTCGGACCCTGATTCATGTGGATGCTGTAGAACCTGTCTAGACAGCCGCGATGCACCGTCGCCCCTGTAGTGAGTCAGCATCAAGCAGTCTGGCCCCGAGAGACGTTTCTACAAGTCGCTAAGGGTGCATAGCAGACGTCATCGGTAGATATTGCGCGGAACTCCAGCATTCCGACGTGCCAGATAGCATTGGCGCTGCGGTGCCGAGTTGCTGCCATTTGTGCATCCCTGCACGATACCCTCCCACCTCGGTTGAGAGGGTGCAGTCACGCGCCTCGGGTACGCTGTTCGCATATGGAGGCAGTCCGGTATATTCATAAGACCTACGAGACGGCGCAGGGGCATCGATAGAGCACTGACTGCTCGTCGATGTGGTCAGGATCGCCGGCAGTCGCAATCGCCCATCTCTACCGATATCCCGGGGATTGGTCAGGTGGCTCATATCGCGGTCGGATTTCTGGTACTCACTACATGCTGCTGTGCGCGTTTTTCCCTCCCGTTAAGCGACGAGAGGGAGGTTGAAGGGAGGGACGGATAGGACGACGGCGTCGTCGACGTGTACGCGATGATGTGGTTGGGAGAGAGCTGTGAGGGAGTGTAAGCGCCCGTGCGGTGGCAGCGCTTCGGCGCGCCTCGAAGCTCCTTCTCTTACACCACCACGCTCTGATACGATGATTTCAGTAATAGTTCGGGTGGGAACCCCATTGTACCAGACACAACCGGATGCCTAACCGGAGACTTACGCGGCCTGTTCTGCGGACGGCCGACCAGACGCTGCAGAAGTCACAAGGTCGTACACGTCTACGACCTTCATGCGCGCGCACATGCGCATGCGAACCCGATATGTCTCTGTTGTACGTCAATGTTTATCTGCTATGACCGTCATGAAGCTCAGCGTATCTGCACAAACAGCCGACGGCGACGCCCTTCATCTTCAGCGGTGGTTTCGCTATTTGAAGCGTGTCGTGACCGCGCATACTGGATGAGTGTCCTGCTCAACAGCTCTCAGCAAGGTCGCTGGCAGGACTATTGCACGCGCGGTACGTCATGCGGAAGCAGCTTATTTCGAATGTCATCACGCAATCCACATCGCTACTCCGAGTCGGAGCTCCCACGCCCCCTGCGCATACACGGAAGACAACAACCGCGGATCGACCCATGAGTGCATCCGGGGTATGGCAGGGTTCCCAGAGGAGTGGATATCGCGACGCCTCGGCCGATCGAAGCGCGCAGATCGCGGCACTATAAAGCTCTCGCGACAAACGACTTGGGCGTGCACTACACACTCCCCCCAACAACATCAGTCATAATCATGTCTTCCAACACAACTTGGCTCGTCACTGGGTGAGTGCCGCGTGGGTCACACGGTCAATCGTACATGGCTTATCCCCACCTCCAGGGCCAGCCGCGGCATCGGTCTCGAGCTCGTCCGGCAGCTCCTCCAGACCCCGACCAACCTCGTCGTTGCGACTGCGCGCACGCCCGAGAAGGCGACGGAGCTCAATGGCCTGAAGAATGAAGCGAAGGGGACGCTGCACGTCATCAAGCTTGACACCAGCGACTTCGACGATATCCGCTCGCTCCCGGCGCGCCTGGAGCCGATCCTGGGGGACACCGGGCTCGACTACCTCATCAACAACGCAGGGATCGTAAGTCCCTCCCATTTCTGGCGGAGATAGCAGACTCGCTTACTCGCACCATCCGGGACGCAGGCCGCGTTTGACAGCGCGTACGAGATCGACCCCGAGAAGCTGCTCGAGATCTACCGCACGAACGCCGTTGGACCCGCGCTCATCTCGCAGGTGCTCGTGCCGCTGCTCGAGAAGGGCAAGACGAAGAAGATCCTGCATATTTCGAGCACGGCGGGAAGCCTTGCGACTGCGGCCAACGACACCCTGTTCACTGGGAAGTACACGGCGTACGCGATGAGCAAGGCCGCGCTGAACATGCTCGTAAGGCGTCTTACTGCTACTGCGAGAGACAAACGAGGGATCTGACTATGGTTGGCGACCCGCGTACGTAGACCCAGAAGCAGAAGCTGAACAAGCCCGACATTATCGTGATCACCCTGTGCCCCGGCTGGGTCAAGACAGGTGCGTGCTTCTTTCCGAGTGTGCGATGCTGCACAGCGCCGTATGCTAACGCATCAACGACCTGTTGTTAGATATGGGTGGCGAAAGTGCCAAGCTCGAGCCCGCGGAGAGCATTGCCGGCATCCTGAAGGTGATCACCTCTGCGACGAAGGCGGACAGCGGCAAGTACCTGCGGCACAACGGGGAGGAGATACCCTTCTAGACCACACACAACTTTCATGGGACAAGCACGCAAGGGTACGGAAGCGTAACCACCACTCAAGACGATGTACAATTTGAATGTAATCCTACACACTGCTCACTCGCGCGGACTCACTGCTTGTACCGGCCGATGCGCATCCGGTTTTTGGGCTTGTCTACCATGGGACCTCCGCGCCGCTGAAGTTCAAGAACTTCCCGCTATCGGCAGGGGTCGCCGAGGTGACCACCTTCAGAATACCGCATACGCTTTCCTCCGGCCTCAGCGCGGCGTTCTCGCCACCCATATCTGAGGCGAACGAAGCAGTGTCAGCGCTACGAAGGTTCGTGCATGGAGTCTGTAAGTGGGGTACTCGCCTGTCTTGACCCATCCCGGGCACAGCGCGATCACAGTCAAGTCGGGGCGCTCTACCTTCTGCTTATACGTCTGCACACGCGGGACATCAGGGACACACATCGACACGCGAAACGAACCTGAAGACTGAAGACGCGCATACCAGCATGTTCAGTGCGGTCTTGCTCTGGGAGTACGACGCGCCGCCGACGCGGTGCTCCGGCTTCTCGAGCGTCTCGACGGTCGCGATACTCCCGGCGGTGCTCGTGATGTTGATGATCTTCTTCGCGGTGCCTTTCTCGAGGAAGGGGAGGCAGACTTGCGACACGAGCGCGGGGCCGGCGACGTTTGTGCGCAGCAGGTCGAGTAGCGTCTCAGGGTTGCTCGTGAATGCGGTGTCCCACGCGAACTGCATCGCAGGAAGGCTCGGTGAGCTCCCGAGTCACACTGCATAGGAAGCGCGATGAGAAATCAAGACGTACTATGGCAGCGTTGTTGATAAGGTAGTCTAGGCCTATCTCTCCGAGAATCTTCTCGAGCTCTATCGCGGACTCCCGGACGTTCGCGAAGTCGGTGATGTCGAGCTGGATGACGTGCAGGGCGCCCTTCGCGCTCTTCTTAAGGTCACTCAGTGCAGTCGCCTTCTCAGGGCTTCGACACGCTCCGACGACGAGGTTGGTTGGGGATTCGAGGAGCTGCCGGACGATCTCATAACCGATTCCGCGGTTGGCACTGGAAGACGAGGTCAGTCCTGCGAAGGCTCATGTGAGGGGGTGTTTGAAACTGACCCCGTAACGAGCCAGGTGGTCGGGCGAGTAGTTGGCATTTTGGTATGTTGTGCAAGAACGTTGAGGGTGCAGTCTGGGGCGCGAGACGTACACCGACCGCTGCACTTATATCTCATGTGTGATATGCATGCCGATCCGCCTCGCCGCTCGCCGAGTGAATAGCATCTGTTCTGCCGACTTCTATGAGGGGCCGCGCCACGACCTGTGCCGCGGGTGGACGGAATGCGGTAAGTGATTCGGTCAGCATGGACGCACTATGGCGCAACAGGTTCGGAGACCGAAGGGCGCGGCGAGCTCTAACACTGTCTGAGAGTGCAGCTGTTTCAGTCTTAACGCTGCTATGCCTCCCCCTTCCAAGCAGTCGGAGGAGTAAGCACATCGCTCAAGATGGCGAGGTGGATCTAGTACGAGGCGCGGTAAGCGGTATTAAGTCAGGTGACGATACTTACCTGCACGAGGCGTTGTTTGACATCGATCCGAGTCTCAGATGTTGCGAGACGTTACGAGAAGCCGTCCATATCTGCCATGAGTCTTCGGAGGGAGTGCCGGCTATGCAAGACCAAATCCCGGCAGCGTCAATTATCATACAACACAAGTGATCCGCGATAGAAGCTTTGGAGCGTAGATCAACGCATCTTTACAACAGCCATATTTTTGCATTCTTCTTGTCGTAGGGTACACGCCGAGCCCACCGTCTACCATGGGATCGTCTCGCCGTTGTACCGCAGGTATTTCCCGCTGTCGGCGGAGGTCGCGGAGGTGATAACTTTGATGATCCCGGTCGCACTTTCCTCCGGCGTAAGCACGCCCTTGTCGCTGCCCATGTCTGTGGGAGTAAAGAAGCGACGCCGTGAAGCGAGAGATCATCCGGGAAACATACGGAGGACACTTGCCTGTCTTGACCCACCCCGGGCAGAGCGTGATCACAACGAGGTCGGGCCGCTCGACCTTCTGCTTGTACGCCTACACACGCGCGTAAGTCGCCATCAGAATACACACAGACAAGCGAGGACCGAGAATCGATGGGGACGGAGAGGACGCACCAGCATGTTGAGCGCGGCCTTGGCGAGCGCGTACGCCCCGAGCCGCTTGTGCGCGGGCTCCGTGAGGCCCTCGAAGCTGCCAATGCTCCCGCCCGTGCTGGAGATGTGCAGGATCTTCTTCGCGCGACCTTTCTCGAGGAGGGGCAGGCAGACTTGGGAGACGAGCGCGGGGCCGACGGTGTTTGTGCGCAAGACTTCGACGAGTGCGTCGGGGTCCATGGTGAAGACGGAGTCCCAGACGACCTACGGCGCACGGCGATGAAGATCGGCTGGTGAGTACATGCTTTACGGGGGGAAGAAGTGCATGAGGTACGTACTATGGCGGCGTTGTTGACGAGGTAGTCGAGGCCGTTGTCCCCGACTAACGTCTCGAGCTGCTTCGGGAGGGCGCGGACGTTGTCGAAGTCGGTGACGTCGAGCTGGACGATGCGCAGTCGATCCCCTACGTTCTCCTTGAGCTCCTTCAGAGCCGTCGCCTTGTCCGGGTTGCGGCATGTCGCGATGACCAGGTTGTCGGGAGATTCGAGCAGCTTCTTTACGAGTCCGAGGCCGACGCCGCGGTTAGCACTATGAAGGTGTTAGGGAAAATGGCCAGTCGTAAGCGCAGAAGGGGCGACGCAAGCGTACTAACCCGGTGATCAGCCAACTGGTGAGGGGAGTAGAGGTTAACATCGTGTTTCGTGTGCTGGATGATCCCAGTGTGCCTTTGGAGCCTGCATTATATGCACAACGTACGTGCTTCTCATCGCCAATCAGTGCCGCAAAGCCGAGAGACTAGAATGTTTCTGCTGACTACCGGCTAGGACGGAGGGCGAACATGCTACCGCATACGGCGCCAGGCCATGCTGCCAGCAGTGTGCATGCCCTGACACATGGCGAGCCGCTTACGAGTTTGTCAGCCACGGTTCTGTAGCGTTCACGGTGTTCCTGTTTGTGGGTCAGCAGGGCATCTGGCGCGAAGCGGAGCGTGCTTCACGTACCTCGAATGTTCAGTTTGACGTTACTCTAACCACACAGGACGCTCTTCAGCGCCTGCAGAGGCCGAGCGACCGGGATACAACCACATAGAACAGGCGCAAAGACATTCGCAGGTTACAGGAGCGCGCGCGGCCACGCCTGAGGATCGCTCGACTCCTGCTGACCCATAGCATGACGTCGAATCAGAATGCATCGCATTATCGCTGCGGCCGTACACAGGTAGTGCGCGTCTACTCTGCGCCACTCAAGGTACGAACCTACCATGGGAGCGCCTCGCCGTTATAGCGCAGGTACTTGCCGCTGTCGGCGGTTGTCGCGGAAGTGATCACGTTAAGGATCCCGGCGACGCTGTCGCGCGGCTCGAGGTACGCGGCGGAAGTGCCCATGTCTGCACGAGATTCGAGTCAGTATATGAACTGCGGTGTGTAGGCGTGAAGGAATGCGTGGTACGTACCGGTCTTGACCCACCCGGGGCAGAGAGTGATGACGGTCAACTCAGGGTATTCCAGTTTCTGCTTGTACGCCTAGAAACCGCGCGAAGGTATGAGCAGTCGAAAATCAACATACGTCGGCTGAGCATGAGTACGGGCAGGTACTCACCAGCATGTTCAGCGCAGCCTTGGTCATTCCGTATGACGCGACCGACGCGCCCCAGCCGGTGTGCTCCTGGCTTCCAATGCTGCCGGCGATGCTCGAGATGTGCAGGATCTTCTTTGCCTCGCCCTTCTGCAGGAACGGCAGCGCGACCTGGGAGAGCAGCGCGGGGCCGACGGTGTTCGTTCTGAAGAGGTCGAGGAGCGCCTCCGGCTGGAGAGTGAACGCGGTGTCGGGGACGGTCTACATGGCGCAGATAGCGGGAAGTTCATGAGCATCGCAGTTGTGGGAAGGGGAATGCAAGTACGTACAATGCCGGCGTTGTTGATGAGGTAGTCGAGGCCAGTCTCGCCGAGGACCTCTTGAAGGGCAGTTGCGGATGCGCGAACGCTGTCGAAGTCGCTCACGTCGAGCTTGATGATGTGTAAAGACCCCTTCGCTGAGAGCTTGAGGGCGTCGAGCGCGGTCGCCTTCTCTGGGGTACGACACGCTGCAACGACCAGGTTCTTCGAGGACGACAGGAGTTGTGTTACTATTTCAAGGCCGATGCCGCGGTTGGCGCTGTGGGAGGAGAACGTTACCGCGAGTTGGTAGTGGGAGATGGGGAACTTACCCGGTGACGAGCCAGGTGGTAGAGCGAGTTGCGGACATGGAAGACTATTTTGCGCGTTTGAGTCGGGTGAGCGATGGGATTATGCCTGCCCATGAACAGGGTTTTATAGGCCAGCCGTGACACATAGGTTGATGCAAGTCCACCACGAGCAGTGGGCGAAGCCAAGCACTGCTCTCCGGCCATCTCTCATAGCGCTCCGATTCGCAGTGAACGCAGTCTGACCGGATATGACCACCTCCGCGGATACGTCAAGGCCCTACCAATGAGAGAAGGGGATGAACACGGCAGGGCCGCAGTGGCTGCGTAGCGCCGTAGGCGAGGGAATCGAAGTGCGAATTCCGTCCGCATACGGGCGCAGCGCGAGCGTGAGTCACCCTGCTGTCCATGATCAGGCACTGCGAAGGCAAGAAGTCAATGGAGGAACACCGGAGAAGGCGACACCGGAGGAAGAGACGTACAGCTTTGCTAGGACGTCTGCTTGATAACCGCGTGTGGGCATGAGTAACGCCGACTGAACGCTGGACAATCAAGTGGGATACACAGTGTACGTCGAGGCCACAGCATGCAGCTCTCAGATTTTGGGCTTGGGTTCCAACTTCAAGGCTGAGAGACAGTCGGGCGCATCGATAATCTCAGATGTCTTGACATGCATCACCATGGAGCGTCAAGCCCTGAGGCTCCAGACAGACGCGCCGCAATTCATACGCCGTCCCGGGAATGTCCAAAGCGGCGTTGAAGATGAGATGCGAGTCAGCATCTCTGCAGTAGTTTGTGTTCGTGCGGTTGCACTCGTGGGGGTCCGGGGAAAGTCTATATCTATGCACCAGCGTCCGGAGACGATATTTGAGGTTGTAAGCTCGTAGAACCACGAATAACAGAAGTACTCAACTCTAAGGAGTTTAGCGAGAATTGTAGCGCCCCTTCTCCGTCAAAAAAAGCACGAAAGGACATGTCCACAGAGACTACGAGTATTAGAGCAGCCGCAGGTGTTGTGCTAACACCAGTGAGATAGCCTCTCCGCAGCCTGGCTCGTAGGGCAGTTGTCGAGCATGACCAGTAAAGTTGTAGCTCCCATATGTTGGTGACGTTAAGACGTATAGAGGGGTTAGATTATTGAGGAAATTTGCATGTTTACTGTCAGTCGCCCTGCGCAGAACGGTAGATGAAGGGAAAGGACCAGTGCGGCTCGGGACGAGGAGCTCGAGCGGGGTCGAGGGCGCAACTTTCACTCTGATCTTATCTTATCTTGCCGGCTGTACCGTTCGGTTTCGATGCTAGCGCTTTCCCCGCTCTTCCGACCTTCCACTTCATCCTCTTCCCGCCCTGTAGCATAACTCATCAAGATCGACAAGCGAACGGTACGGGAAGTACTACGGCGTTCAAGGCATCACGACTCATAAGATGGACGCGGCCCCCACATCGACCAAGGCGATCATATATTCGATCCCGTCGAGCAGCATCTTCCTAATATGCGAGTACTTACGGTACGCCTTCGCTTATAACTCGCTCGCAAACCTCGCAAGGACATCCCACTTGCTACACCACGAGGCCCTCGATGCGCTTTGGTATACTATTCCTTCCCTCTGGCCACTCTTGTATACCTTTCCAGCCGACATTTGTCGCATCGATGGCGAACCGAGGCTTTCGTTCACGAAGATTGTAGGTTCAATCAATTCTAATGTGCACGGGTTGTACAATTAAACGTCACCCTATCAGGAGTTCACTCGCCAGGCAGTCGCCACGGATTTCGTTCGGTTTAGGGCCTACGCCGCCCGAGTGGTCGAGATACGCCACATCAGCACATCCATCCCCGAACACTCAGGACCAAGCGTTTTCCCTGACGTCTGGGATCAGCTCGGGAAACATCAAGCCGCACTTACGTTCCCTCGCCTTCGGGATATCACTTACGGATACGGTGTGCATTCCATGGTTCGCCGCTATCCTGTTTCCCTCGCTATAGGCCCCAATCTACACACGCTGTCAATGATCCGGCTCACTGAAGAGGAGATCTCTGCTACACTCTGCGCCACCGAATGGAAACCCCACCAGACGACCGATGAAGTCGCCATTCAAGCTATCGAGCACCTCGCTTTCTCGCCTTCGCTCGCGATCCTGCAGGTACGAGCGGGCCGCTTCAAGAAACGACATTACAGAATCCTGCGGCATCTCTCGCGTCCGTTCTCAGCCGTGACTGCCGTGCTCAGAAACCTTACGACTCTCTCCATCCCCGACATCCCTCTCCTACCGTGTGCACTCTACGACTTGGCGTCGATTCAATCCCTCGATTATGTCGACATATTAGTCCATACAGACGACTATAGCTGGGATCACCCTCTGATCAACACAGCCCCATACCTCACGTCCTTTCCGCTCGTGCGCAAACTGCGGATCCGATCGGATTCCTTCGATTGGTCCGTTGCGCTCCTGAAAAAAATCGCCTTCCCCAATCTCCAGGGCTTCATACTCTCCACGGATGAGATTGTTCAACCTCCTCTGTTCCGTCTTTTCGTTGCCACCCTTGCGGCACGCCCGTATGCTCCCGAGCGAATGAAGAACATTTACCTGAAGTTCGGCTGTCTTTCAAACGAGCCTTTCATCCTGGATACAGTTCCAATCTACCTATCCGAGGACTTTCGCCCGCTGTTCTCGCTCTGTCTTCAGTCGCTGGTCATCAAGGGACATTGCCACGCCATCCTGGACGACGATGCACTCCACGCGATCTCCCGTGCATGGCCGAACCTTACCGAGCTCTTCCTCGAGCCTGCGCGCCGCTCCAAGGACGACGACATCCTCCCTCCATCTCCCCACTTCACCCAGGAGTCCATGGCGACGCTTACCGGCCTACTCTGCGTGGCCGAGCGATGCTCCGAGTTGCGCAAGCTCGGACTGGTGCTCAACCTTGTGGCGCTTCCGTCCGCGGGCGAGATGCGGCAAGCACTCGACCGACTCGCGGCCCTCCGCGCCCCGTGCCCACTTCGCGAGTTCGTCGTCGGCTGGGCGCTGCTCGGGAACCACGTCCGGCTCGCGGCCGTGCTATCCGCGTGGTTCCCTGAGTTGACTACGATAAAGGACGCCTGGAACCAGTCGATCTGCAACGCGGAGTTCAGGCAGGCCGCTGCACGGTCATGGGACCCTACAATCAGTGCGGTGCCGATCAATCCGAAGCGTCATCGCAGGTGGCAGGAGGCTGCTGCGCTCCTGCCGCGTTTTGCGAAGATGCGCGTGCAGGAGCGCAAGTGGAGGACGGCGCAGACGGTGGGACGGGAGATTCCTGGTGCGGCGGACGATGTGCATGCAACCGTGTGCGTGGAGGCGATCAATGATGGGCTGGGAGACCTTCGGCTGTAGCTGTTAGACAAGGTGGGCTCGTAGCTTCGCATGGCCGTCTCTGAGACACTGAAGGTGACGATGTCAGTGCTCGCTGTGGATGCTTCTGCGAAACGCACGCGCGCCTCATTCGCTCTGCTCCTCCCCGGGCCCCGTTTACAATCAGGCAAGTTACAGTGCATGCTGAACGGTACAGTCCAGGCCAGACATATGCAATGTGGTGATCTATAATACAAGGTTCTCAACTATGAGGAATGCACACGCTCTTCACTACGCTCATCGTCATCATGTGGCGCATCTCACCACGGGATGTGCTCGCCATTGTAGCGGATGTACTTTCCGCTGTCGGCTGCGGTCGCGGAGGTGACGACCTTAATGATCCCGGTGATGCTCACCTGCGGCTCGAGTGGTGCGCTCTCGCCGCCTAGATCTAACGTGCGGCAACAACGTGTGAGTAGTCCACATCGGAAATGCGTATAGCCAGCGGTACTCACCGGTCTTGACCCACCCAGGGCAGAGCGTGATTGCGATGAGGTCAGGCCGCTCGAGCTTCTGCTTGTACGTCTGTGGGGTAGGAGGTCGCCTGTCAGCACCGCACGATGAGAGATACGGCCGGAGAGGGGTACGCACAAGCATGTTCAGCGCGGCCTTGCTCATCGCGTACGAGGCGGCGGCAGGCCCGAAGCCGTCCGCGCTCGCGATGCTCCCGAGCGTGCTCGACACGTGTACGACCTTTTTCGCGTGGCCCTTCTCGAGCAGCGGCAGCGCGGCCTGCGACACGAGCGCAGGCCCGACCGTGTTCGTCTTTAGGATGTCGAGCAGTGTCTCCGGGACCAGCGTGAACGGCGTATCCTGCGCGATCTGCAACACGTGTGAGTCGCTTTCGAGGGGGAGCAGTACACGCCAGCGATACGCACGATCCCTGCGTTATTGATGAGATAGTCGAGGCCGCTTGAGCCGAGGATGGGCTCGAGTAACTTCGGGAGGGCGCGGACGCTGTCGAAGTCGCTCACGTCGAGCGGGACGACGTGCAATGCACCCTTTGCGGTGTTTTTCAGCGCGTTGAGCTTGGTCGCTTTCTCGGGTGTGCGGCAGGCTGCGACGACGAGGTTGTTGGGAGACTGGAGGAGCTGCGTGACGAGCTCGAGGCCGATGCCGCGGGAGGCCCTACGTGGTTTTGTGAGAACGCCGTGCAACAAGAGAAGGCGGGCCAGGGGACATACCCGGTTACGAGCCATGTGGTCTGATTAGTCGTGGAGGACATGATACAGGTCGGTATATGACGGACGTCGCTAACCTAAGGCGGGGATTTATACAGTACATGGGCATCGAGGTGGTCCACACTCAACGGAGATAGCGAATATGCCAATGACGTGATCGGTCATCCTGAAGAGCTGTCTTGGTCATCCTAGCGCAAACAACGCACCGCGGGCCAACGGATATCCCAGGCGGAAGGCGTAGCAATAATGCGGGACCACATTCTCGCCGTTGATAGCACCTTGGGTACCTGAGTTGACCTATCGTCGAACGTTGATTGAGACCGACAAGGAATCCTCCGGAACCTCCGCTGAAGGGACACTTCACTGTCATCGATGAATATGTGCGGTGTGAGTGGGGCACTTCGGAGGTAGCAGATAGACGCTGTCGACGACTTGAAGACTTTACCACGGTAGTACCGTCTAAATGACACATAAGCACGGCAAGCAGTGCGATGCCATAGGGCAACGACGACGAGAAGGCTGCCTTTGTAAGTTCTTCAACTCGCGTGGGTCAAGCTGGGAGAATGGTGATTGGTAGAGTGAGTAGTAGTCTGACGCGGACATACGACACTCACGTTCGGAGGGGAGTGGCCCGCCGTCCGGCCGGGAATGGGGGTTGCGCCGGTTAACGCAGCCATATTGTCAGTCCAACGGAGTTCGAGGAGTGGTAGTAAAAGGCCCTCATCTGCGGGGAATACATGCGTTCTACACTACACCCATCCCACAACACCGCGCGCATATCACCACGGGATGTGCTCGCCATTGTGGCGGAGGTACTTGCCACTGTCGGCTGCGGTCGCAGACGTGATGACCTTGATAATCCCCGCGACACTGTCCTTGGGCTCGAGCTCCGCGCCAGCGCCGCCCATGTCTAAGTTGTGCGACACCAGAGCGTGAGCCGTCGGCGGCGGTGCAGGAGACGGGTCCGGACAGAAAGCACTCACCGGTCTTGACCCATCCGGGGCAGAGCGTGATCGTGATCAGGTCGGGTCGCTCCAGCTTCTGCTTGTACGTCTGCGAGGTTGAAGGTCGACTGTCAGCACTGCACTGAGGCGAGAGAGACGGTGGGAGAGCGGTACGCACGAGCATGTTCAGCGCGGCCTTGCTCATCGCGTACGGGGCCGCTACAGGCCCCAGCGCGTCCGTGCTCGCGACGCTCCCGAGCGTGCTCGAGATGCTCAGGATCTTCTTCGCGCGGCCCTTCTCGAGGAAGGGGAGCGCGACCTGCGAGACGAACGCGGGGCCGACCGTGTTCGTCTTCAGGATGTTCAGCAGCACGTCTGGGTCGAGCTTGAACGCCGTGTCCAGCGTGCCCTGTGGCAATGGGGTCAGCCACCGTGGTGTAGTATGCGATCCCGGTAGCCGGAACTACGCACGATTCCTGCGTTGTTGATGAGGTAGTCGAGGCCGAGGGAGCCAATGAGGGGCTCGAGCGCCGCCGGGAGGGCGCGGACGCTCGCGAAATCGCTCACGTCGAGCGGGACGACGTGCAGCGTGCCCTTCGCGGTGCTGTCCAGTGCGCTGAGCTTGTCCGCTTTCGCGGGCGTACGGCAAGCGGCGACGACGATGTTGTCGGGGCTCTCGAGTAGCTGCCTGACGAGTTCGAGTCCGATACCGCGAGAGGCTCTGCAAAACAGCGTGAGCAAGCCGGCGGAGGAAAGAAGAAGACAGAGAAACCGACCCGGTAACGAGCCAAGTCGTCTGAGTGGTGGAGGTCATGATGGTAGGTCTGTTAGATGCGGTGCAAGACGAAGGACGAGTGCGCAGGTCGCTGATGGGCCAGGGCGGGATTTATACACGAGGGGCGGCACAGGCAGAAGACACGTTATCCGCCGATGATGCCCACAGCGATCTCCCGCAAGACCGGAGTTAACGATCCGCATCAGTCAAACTTGAGTGTTTTCTCAGGCAAACGGCGCACGCCGCACGGTGCGGCGTGAGCCAACGAGTTTTGCGAGTCCCTGGGAGCACCGTTGAGCACCTGTAATCACATGTACCCAAGCACGGCGGGAGGACGTTACGATTGAGGTGTCATCCCGGCGGGAGTGCCACCGACTGTCGACGATGGATGGATGTTGTCAGCAGGGTTATTTGGAGCTAGCGATTAGCTTACCTGCGTGGTGTCGTCATATTACGGCCGCAGGAGTCCTACTACACGGTCGAGAAGAGGTCATGGTCAGTGAGAGCTTGGAGTCTCAGTCCGTTGCTTGAATCCGTTCTGGTTGTACTGCAAAACCGGTGACCAGTACTATGTTTAGGCAAGGACGTAGTGGTAGGACGCCGGTAGATCGGGGCACGACGCTCTGCACAGGTCCAGTCGGCAGCAATATATGGTGTCTAGGATGGATAGATAGCTATAGATAGTCGTCGCGGTTTAGCCGCGCAGGCTGAGAGTCGAGCGACGAGGAGGGCGGAGACTCGAAAGAGAAGTGGCGCACTGTGGCGGGGGAGTCGGACCGGTAGACCAGACTCGGCAAGACGAGGACCCCCGGCGCTTAAAGTCAGTGCCTTCCTTCTCTCCTTTCTGCGTCCACTGCGAGCTCACTGGCATCGCCGTCAAAAGCACTACAGATTTTTCTAGAAAATCGTGCTTTATTCTATTGTCGTACAGCAGCAGCCTGCTGAAACTTGAACTATACACCAAGCCTGTCTCTCGGACTTTGCAAACGCGCATTCTCCCTGCCGAGTGGGCATCGCCCACTTCCTCATACGGTACGTATCCGTGTCTCGAAATTGCGTGGGCTACGTCTCACCAAGCGCAGATATGTACGCAGATTACATAAAGGGGCTTTACTCAGAGCGGAGGGCGAAGCACCGTATTGCCTACTACATGCCTACTATGACTACACATCTCGCCAAGGGCGCCGGACTGTCATTCAGAAAACGAGGATCATGGCTCTCACGCGCTACAGCGTGGTTCGTTCTTCAAGCTACTACCGATCGCGACGCTAGAACCACTCCATATAACGTCCGTGGATGCGGAAGGCCGTCACGTCTCCGGCCTGACACCTACCGGCGGCGCTCTGGCCCTATGCACTACACGTTCATCGCGTACTCTCGAAGTCCTACGACCAACTTGTGCATGTGTACCGCGTGATAGGACGCACTTTTTCATTCCTTCTCTTAGTCGGTAACCATTGACAACAAACCCGACGTTCTCGAATCTCGTCCGCGCTGCTGATGAGGGATTGTGTCTGGTGTAATTCGAACGCGTATCTATTCCGAGGCAAGTGTTTGAACGGCTCCTTGAGCTCTCCTAAAACTTACTGACTTACCTACCCCTACAGTGCACGATCTTGATGAAGCTTAATCCTCCTCTAGTCCCACGGGCGTGCTTCGACGAGGTCACTGTGACTAAATCCGAGTTACACGAACAAACTCCGGTTTCCGGAGGTGCGTTCAGTATAAAATATCCCGGGATTTGCTATAGAGCTTGCGTTCAGCATCTACAGAAGCCCGCAAGAATACCACAGATCATGTCTTCCACATCTCGCCCAATCACCTGGCTTGTCTCCGGGTACGCACACATCTTCCATCTTCTCCCAACTTCTCGCTTACGCTGACAACCCCGCCTTGCCTCGTCCCTCCTCAGTGCCTCGCGCGGCATCGGCTTCGAGCTCGTCAGGCAGCTGGTGGCATCGCCGGGCAATCTCGTCGTCGCGGCCGTGCGCAACCCCGAGAAGGCGACCGCGCTCGGCGACCTGCAGAAGACATCGCAGGGGAGGCTGCACGTCGTCCGCCTCGACGTGAGCGACTTTGACAGCATCCGCGCACTCTCTGCGCGGCTCGAGCCCATCCTGGGCGAGCTCGGGCTCGACTACCTCGTGAACAACGCGGCCGTGGTGCGTCCGGGTTCCCCGCGTTGTGCGCACCTGGGGTCCGCTGACTGACCGCCTTTCGCGTGGTGGTGCGTTTTGCAGGCGATCTACGATACGGCGTTCACGATCGAGCCAGAAAACCTGCTCTCCATGCTCCGCACGAACACGGTCGCGCCCGCGCTCGTGTCGCAGGTCGTGCTCCCGTTCTTGGAGAAGGGCCGCGCGAAGAAGATTCTGCACGTCTCGAGCGTCGGCGGGAGCATTGGCGGCGTGTATACAAAACTCACGCTCGACGAGCACCGGAAGGCGGCGTCGTACGCGATCAGCAAGACCGCGCTGAACATGGTGGTGCGTGCTTCACGTCGCAGGGACCGGGTTGGAGAGGCGGTGGGAGGGAAGTGGCTGACGCGAGCGCCGGGTGCAGGCGTACAAGCAGAAGGTCGAGCGTCCAGATTTCACTGTCATCGCGCTGTGCCCCGGTTGGGTCAAGACAGGCGAGTAGTTCTCGAGTAGCTTCAGCGGGTGGTCGCAGTTCTGATTGTGACTCTCGAACAGATATGGGCGGCGACAGCGCCCTGCTGGAGCCCGAGGAGAGTATCCGTGGTATCATTAAGGTTATCACCTCCGCCACGACGGCTGACAGCGGCAAGTACCCGTCGTACAACGGAGAGGAGATCCCGTGGTAGTTTGTTATATGTACTTCGGGGCGGGGCGGATCGTACTGTAGTTCATGCGCGATTTAGAGCTTGTTGCGTCACCGCCGCTGCCCGGGACTTGAACCTGGGAAAGGCTGCTGCGCCATCCATCACATTCAACAGGGCAAAACACGCTAGTCTTTCCTTGTGAGGTTAGCGCGGGCAGAGACTGCGCCACCATGAGAGTCTGATCGCGGCGTGCTTGTAGGGGATATGAGAGAGCATGACATACAACATAGCAGATACTATGATACATAGAAAAACGAGTGCATAGAGCTATTCATACAGTTGCTACGTACACTACCTGACCGTCATTGACACACAGAGCACATCACTGACTTTCTCGCAGCTCATGCCGGCGGCAGAGCCGTACAGGGGGCAGCGGCCGCAAGCCTGCGCTGCCGCGCCTTCCGCTCCTGCTCCCGCACCTTCACGAATGTCACGTATGCGTTCTCAACCTCCTCCCAAAGCAACCTCTCTTCAACATGCGGGTCGTACAACAGGTCGTCCAGCTCCGGGAAAATCAAAGAGAGATACGACGCGACCGCCGCCGCGTCCCAGATCGGCGACTCCTGGACGTCCAGGAGGCGCAACACCGAGCACCCGGAGGCCGCGGGGGGTGGGCGCGCCCCACGCGCGCAGCTGGGCGCAGGGACCTTGCGCGCGTCAACGGAAAGGATGAGCTCTTGCAGGCGCGGACAGGCGCGCGCGAGCGGGGCGAGGCCTGCGAGGGTGACGCGCGGGATGGGGGCGCTGAGCGGGGGGTAGATGTCGGGGCGGGATTCGCAAAGGGGCATTTTGAGATACTCGAGGGCGGGCCACGCGCGTGCGAGCTGGCTGAGCACCGGGTTGTCTAGGTGCACCTCGCACCACCCCGAGATCTCTACTCGGCGAAGGGCGGTGAGCGACATGAGAGGGAGGGCGGCCTCCGCGCGAATGATGGTAGGGCTTGGGGGGCGGTAGAGGTGATCCGTGCTGGCGTAGATGGTGAGCTCGCGGAGCGCGGGAGCACAGGGCAGCTGTCCGACAATGGCGATTAGGCCCTCGAGCACGGGGGCTTTCGGGAGGCAGGTATAGTTTTCGAGGAGGAGCTGCTCGAGGTTGGCGGAGGAGATTATGGCGACGAGTGAGGTGCACCAGATGAAGCAGGTCGTGTGGATGCGCGCCGTGCGAAGGGCAGGGAAGCAGCCGGGCTGTGTTTGGCGGACGTGCGGGCATGCAGCTTCTGTTTCGTGCGTGATGCATGTCCGTATGCTGAT
The DNA here is from genome assembly GCA_002964805.2 of Trametes villosa. Taxonomy (NCBI): domain Eukaryota; kingdom Fungi; phylum Basidiomycota; class Agaricomycetes; order Polyporales; family Polyporaceae; genus Trametes; species Trametes villosa. The sequence goes on along the minus strand of PUDQ02000104.1, from coordinate 34,039 downwards.
GTGCTCCAGGGCGGGTAAGGACGCGAGGTGTGCCACTGCTGCCGAGTCGAGCTCCACCTGAGGTGCATTGAACGAGACTAGGGCACCGAGGCCCTGAATCTCCCAGCCGAGCGTGGCTTTGGAGATTGTGTACGCACACCCCCATGACGATATACTAAGGTGTTGGATGTCAGGAGTGTCGCGGGATAAGCCGGAAACTAGGCGTGTAACGGGGTCCAGCTCGTACTTGGTCTTGCGCAAGAAACACGATAAACGGCGCAGCCTAGAGCCGACGAGAAGGCCCGTTGGAAAGAAGTTGCTATGGTCTCGAGGATATCCGGGAAAGTTGCAATCCTCGCTGTGGTCGATCGACATCACGTTTGGCAGGAAAGGGGGGGACACAGCATCCTGGAGGCAGAACCAGGTGAGGGGATGGATCATGGGGTACTTCTCGCTATATTCGTTCGTCGGCCGGATCTCTTTGACACGCGCGGCATACGTGCGCAGCCCCACGAGGTCTTTCGCCTGTGGCGCGCTGATAATTTCCTGCGATATGCATTGGAGTCATGACTGTGTTCAGAGACAGCCATGGTACGTACGAATAGCGGGAGATATCCCCCATGTCTGTCATTGAGAGGGATCTCGTAGACCCTCCAGAGATGTTGCGGGAGGATGCGGAGGAGCGGCACAATCCCCGGGATGCTGCGCCACAGTACGTCCAGCGCAGGATCCTTGAGGCATCTTGCGGTGCGCGCGAGCGCGGCGAGTCCGCTTCGACCTTCGTCGGTATTGCCTTCCCCCACATATTCGCAGATAAGGCGAGTTATCTCCAAGGATAACGATCGAGAGTGACTGTGCATGGGCATTATGGCCTAGTAATTGCATTAGTAGCGGGAAAAACCGACCCGAGAGCGCATTGCCCCGCTTGCGCACCGTGCATTCCGACATGTTGTTGGACAGGCCTCTATGTCGACTGAACGAGAGGATAGCGGCTGGACGGAGGCCTCGAGGCGCGGAGATATGCTCTATAGAGTGAAGACTGAGGTGCAGGAGCTGCAGAAGAAAAGCGGACGAGGTTGTGGTTGTGCTTGTTCTTGAAGGAATGGACGGTGGGGATGATGAGCGAGGCCGCTATAAAAGCGCTGAACGGTGGCTACGTTCAGTGGGCTGTGTCTAGAATTCGGCAGAGTCACCGGAGCCTCCGCGTCCCATTGTTCGTCCCTTCCGGTCCCCGCCCCGCGCGAGGTGGCAAGGGGCTGCAAGCTGACTTGCTCCCCGCCTGGTCCACCGCAGGGATCGGGTAGTATGCCTACTCTGCGCGCACATAGTGTGCAACTGCCTGAGAACGCGAGTTAACGACGCGCACGGCACAACCTTAGGATTATAAAGTGATATGTTGAGAAATAGGACGTACGCGTGTCAAAGCGCGCGGTTTCGCGGCCTCATTGTGCAGCATGACTCGACGTCGTTGGAATGCTCCGCGTCCAGTATCCGGAGAACAATTTATCTCCTATGTGCTCGTTTCCAGACTAAAAGGGCGCGCATGTCAGAGGCGATTCTAGGCGTACGAGCATGCCCCGACCGTACCTCAGCGGGGGCACGAAGGAGGACGGCGACCGCGTCGACTCTGAGCACTGGCAGATCGCGGGCGTTCGGGCGCGATCTTATCTTATCTCCCTGGGCAGCGCCCTCCGCCGCGACTCCGAGTGCAGGTCGAGTCCACCGACCCCGCCCACGAACTTGAATATGCTGGCTTCCTAGGAAGTACTAGGTGAGGTGTTGCCAATGAGAGGCCGCGCAGCGTTCGCCCGCGTCCACGTTTGTCAAGCACTAGCGACCTGCAGATTCGCCGCACAGCGCCAGATGTGCGCAGCACCGCACCTCCGCCGGCGGTATGATTTAGAGTACAAGCACCTCGACTAGGAGGAATACATTCTTTCCCGCGCACATCCATCTACGTCTACAGTAGTAGTCCGCGCTACGTGCCACTGGTACGCCGCCGCCTACCACGGGATGGTCGCGCCGCTGTAGCTGAAGTACTTCCCGCTGTCCGCCGCGGTCGCGGACGTGATGACCTTGATGATCCCCGCGATGCTCTCGTGCGGCTCGAGCTGCGCGCCGGAGCCGCCCATGTCTGCCCGAAGACACAGGGTGAGTGAGCGAAGGGGAAGAGAGGGGGAGGGGAGGGGGAGGGGGCGTACCGGTCTTGACCCAGCCGGGGCAGAGCGTGATCACGGTCAGGTCGGGCCGCTCCAACTTCTGCTTGTACGTCTGCAAATCAAGAAACCGCAGGTCAGCATCGTCCGAAGAAGGAAAAGCCCAGAGGGAGGGGAGGGAGGGGAGACGCACGAGCATGTTCAGCGCGGCCTTGCTGAGCGCGTACGACGCCGTGCCCGATCCCATCGCGTCCGAGCTCGCGATGCTGCCGAGCGTGCTCGAGATGTTCAGGATCTTCTTCACGCGGCCCTTCTCGAGCAGCGGGAGGGTAACCTGCGAGACGAGCGCGGGCCCGACCGTGTTCGTCTTCAGGATGCGCAGCAGCTCTTCGGGGTCGAGCGTGAACGCCGTGTCCTGCGCGATCTGCGTGTGCGTTTGCTATGTGTCAGCTTCCGCCTCATATCACCGGGCGAGGGGAGAGTAGAGAGGAGGGACGTACGATTCCAGCGTTGTTGACGAGGTAGTCGAGCCCGGTCGCGCCCAGGATCGGCTCGAGCGTGGCAGGGAGCGCGCGCACGCTCGCGAAGTCGCTCACGTCGAGCGCGACGACGTGCAGCGCGCCCTTCGCGCTGCTCTTGAGCGCGTTGAGCTTGTCGGCTTTCGCAGGCGTGCGGCAGGCGGCGACGACGAGGTTTGAGGGGTTTTGCGTGAGCTGGCGGACGAGCTCGAGGCCGAGGCCGCGCGAGGCGCTGCGGGGTGGTTTAGTGGGCTGCGTTGCGTTACGAGGAAGGGAAAGGGAAGGAGGAGAGGGGAGAGGGTGAGGGAGGCTTACCCGGTGATGAGCCACGTGGTCTGAGTGGAGGACATGTTAATGGCGGCTGTGTTAGATGCGGTGCAAAGTAGTAGGAAAGCGAGGGAGGACGATTGTGCTGGTCGTCGGTGAGCTTGGGCGGGATTTATAGACGGAATACGGGAGAGGCGAGGGACGTACAAAACCGCGCCTAACCGGAGATAGCGATCCTCATCAGTCATTCTTCAGCATTCTTGGTCAGCCCCAAGCCCGCATCGCGCTGCGGGCGCGCGATCGTTCCCAGCGGAAGGCGTGCGTAGAGCCGCGACGTCGCCCGAGCCACTGGAACTCCGGAGTGTCGTGCGGGATGGAGAATTAGCCGCTGCCGAGCATGAGCCCCGAGAGGTGTGCGCGCGGCTGGGGCGCCACTGGGTGGCGAGTGTGGATGGGTGTTGTCAGCGGGTGATGATTCGGAGCTAGCAGATATACGTCGGGCAGCCTAAGTACCTAAGTACTTGCGTAGTGGCGTCGGAGTACAGCCCTCTCCATACCAATGCATGAGATGGGGACGACGAGGTCATCGCTGTTGCGAGAGTTCGTTTCGGCGAAGCTGCGGGCGCGTTGACCTGGACCAGTCCGCTCGACCGACGAGGCCGCAGAAGGTTAACGAATCCGGAGAGCTATAGCCGGCCGCGTGCTTTCCGCTGGCCAAGATCGAGGTTTTCATCAGCTTCGTTGGCCATATGCATCGGATTTACAGGATTTCTAGTATGTTCGGGGTGTCGCTAGCCAGCAGATCCTCGGAAACGTGGCGGCGAGGTGCCGCAGAATATCTAGAGCAGCGACCAATCCGTCGGTGCAGGTGCTACTGAAACTCTCCAGCGGGACACAGACCGCCCTGAATGGCGATATAAAAGCCCTGGACAAGAAGCGGTTCGATGGGACGGAGAGTGGATGGCCGTCGCGGTCAAGCCGCGAAAGACGCGGAGGAGGGCAAGAGGAGGTGGCGCAGTAGGAGTCGGGCCGCTGTTCCGGACCCAGACCCGCGAGGAATATTGGGCGCTTAGTGCTGTCCGCCTTCTCCTCTCGCTCCGTCCATGAGCAACTTGCTAAGCTTCGCTCGCTCGCTGATGTGTTGTCGTCGGAAGCTTCGGACATTCTTGGATAGCGTGGCCATCTAGTACTGGAATACCGGACTGCTTCTACTGCTGCTTGTATTCGTCGACAGACCTCCCGAGTGAGTGAGTGAGTTTTATTTCAGTCCGCAGCTACGTCCTCCGTAAACCCTTTCGGCGCTACAATACTCTGTACAGTAAGTAACTCCCGACCGAGCCCAATTCGTAGTTCCCGAGCTAGTGCCCTGTGTACGACCCAGTCTCGCTGAGTCGATTGCACTCGTATCTGGTACTTAGTGGTGTCCCAGCTCGCTGCTGCCACCTGCCTCGACTCTATCTTTGACTTTGTGAGAGCTTGCTAAACCAGGTAATTCCGGAAACAGTTCAGATGTGCTACTCTGGCTTCATGTCGCTGGAGACACTTTGGCTGCTGTAGTTTGCGTCGTTCGGCCATAACCGATCTCTAGCGCATCGGCGGCCTGAGGCTCTTCGCTTCCATTAAGCCATTACCTAACTCAGCATCCCTAGGCTAGGTTCGCAGGAATCAAGACTTGGGCGACCAACTCTCGCCGATACACTGCCAAAGTCGCCGCATACGCCTATATACCCTCTGCGGAGATAGCACCGTCGAGGGATCATGGGGTACGTGTCCACAATCCCGCTTGCATCGAGATGGGTATCTGAACAGATGTCTTCAACAGGAGTAGGAACGGGCGACGGCGCGTATTGGCATTGTCTCCACAAGTGCTAGACCGCCCAACGAGTCTCGCTGGGCTATCACTCGGAAATGTGCACCATGACTCTCACACGGCGTTGAATTTCCTGCTACCGCCGACGCTAGAACCCCCTAGAGGTTGTTTGTGCACCCTCTATGCAACAATGCTGTCTCGCACGCTGTCGCCTCAGTACCCAACCGCTGTGTTCGAGCTCTATCATGAGCACTACGCGTACGCGAATTACTCCGCGACACTTCCGCGCGTCAGGCGATTGTGCTAACCCCGGCTGAAAGCAGCGTTCGACGTCAACATACCCCTCTTCTCCTCGCGCGGGGTTTGGCGAACGCAAACCTCTTGTGCTTTCGGTTGAGCATATAGGGATCTAGGTAAGTGCCCGACCGCCTACTTAAGCCGGAAGTTCTAGGATTACTAACTCGCCTAGTCCCACAGTGACTAATGGCCAACGAAGCTCTCTAGCCGACTTCAACGACGACTAATCACACGGGCTTGCTGTAGTAACCGCTAAGTCCGACCTACACGGACTCCATGTACGTACGGCCCTGGTATATAACGCCCCAGGACGCGTCCTCGAGTACGCATCCCCTTCGAGTGCTACAGAAGCCCATAGGAGTAACACAGACCATGTCTCCCACAGCTCGCCCCACCACCTGGCTCGTCACCGGGTACGCACCCATCCCTTCCCCGCCCCTCCCCATTCGCCGGCATACACTAACCAGCTCGACTCGCGCCCCTCCAGCGCCTCGCGCGGCATCGGCCTCGAGCTCGTCACCCAGCTCTCCGCGTCCCCCGCCAACCTCGTCGTCGCCGCCGTCCGCAGCCCCGAGACGGCGGCCGCGCTCGCCGAGGTACAGAAGGCCGCGCAAGGAAGGCTGCACGTCGTCCGCCTCGATGTGAGCGACTTCGACAGCATCCGCGCGTTGCCTGCGCAGCTCGAGCCCATCCTGGGTGAGGTTGGGCTGGATTACCTCGTGAGCAACGCGGCTATGGTGCGTCTTCCCTCTTCCTCTCCCTCTCCCGCACGCCAGGATCAGGGTGTTCGAGAAGTGACTGACGTTGAGTGTGTGTAGGCGATCTGGGACACGGCGTTCACGCTCAAGCCTGAAGACCTGCTCGCGGTGCTGCGCACGAACACCGTCGCGCCCGCGCTCCTCTCGCAGGTCGCGCTCCCGTTCCTCGAGAAGGGGCACGCGAAGAAGATCCTGCACATCTCGAGCACGGGCGGGAGCATCGCGCGCGTGCCGCAGATCGTGCGCGACGAGCACCGCAAGGCGGCGTCGTACGCGGTCAGCAAGACCGCGCTGAACATGCTGGTGCGTGCGGGGCTGTGGGGTGGAGGCGACTGACGCTGATGGGCGCGCGTACAGGCGTACAAGCAGAAGGTCGAGCGGCCGGACTTGATTATCGTTACGCTGTGCCCGGGCTGGGTGAAGACAGGCGAGTGTTTCTGTACTCTTTTGACGGGTTGCTTTCTGACTCCGTGCGCCGTGCGGGCCACCTCCGTTACCAGACATGGGCGGCGAGGGCGCGGTGCTCGAGCCCGAGGAGAGCATCAGGGGTATCATCAAAGTCATCACCTCCGCGACGCACGCCGAGAGCGGGAAGTTCCTGTACTACAACGGGGAGGAGATCCCGTGGTAGACTGTTGTATGTATTCGTTGGGACGGGGAGGGCCGCACTGGATACCAAGTGTCGGCAGGGGCAAGGGACGATTCCCGCACTACAAACAGTGTTTCAGCGTAGCGTCCTCGCGGGAGAGTCTATGAGAGAGCATGGTCACGGTATAGCGCACAGAACATTGATTGAATACTAGTCCTTCTACAGCTGCCCGAGCGCTATGCAGACCCTAGCAGCGACTCAGCACGACAACGCTCCCACAGCTCACGCCTAGCATGACGGTGCTGCACGCTCACGCGCCGTCCGCTCCTGCTCCCGCACCTTCACGAACATCGCGTGCCCGCGCAAGACCTGCCCCCACGGCGTGCCGCCCTCGACCGGACTGTACCACAGCCTCTCCAGCGCCGGGAACAGCAGCGAGAGGCACGCCGCGTCCCCGATCGGCGACTCCCCGACGTCCAGCCAGCGCAGGTCCGAGGCCGAGGCCGTGTGCCCGTGCATGGGGAACTGGCCCTGCGCGCGTCGAGGGGGAGGGTAAGCTGGCGCAGGCGCGTGCGAGCGGCGAGCGTGACGCGCGACGCGGGGGCGCCGCGCGCAGGGAAGGGCAGTGCGAGCGACTCGAGTGCGGGCCGGGCGCGTGCGAGCTGGGCGAGCGCCGTGTTGTCGAGCTGTAATCCGCACCATGACGAGAAGTGCACTTTCCGGAGGGCGGGGAGCGCCGTGAGCGAGAGGAGGGCCTCTGCGCGGACGAAGACGGGCGCGGGGCTGGAGAGGTTATGTGCGCGCGCGCCTGAGATGATTGTGAGTTCGCGGAGTGCCGGGCCGTCCGGCGGCAGCGAGCAGGGCCTCGAGCACGGGGGCTGGTACGAGGCGGGTTCGGCTCTCGAGGCGGAGCTGCTCGAGGGCGGCGGAGGAGAGGATGGCGACGAGTGCAGCGCACCACGCGAGGCAGTTCGTGGCGATGTGTGTGCGGTGCGGAGCGCGGGGAAGCGGCCGGGGCGCGGGAACGTGATCCTGAGCGTGTGGACTCGGGCGACGTGCACCGTGATGCGCACGTGCGCCAGGGCGGGCAGGGACGCGAGGTGCTGCAGTGCCGGCGGGTCGAGCTCGAAGAGCGGTGCGTCGAACGAGACCAGGGCGCGGAGGCCGTGGAACTGCCCACCGACTCGGAGCGGGTGGGTCACCCCCGCGCTTCGCACGACCGAGAGTTTCAGGTGCTGGATGTGCGGGGCCTTGCGGGACAGGTCGGTGATCAGGCGTGTCGTGGGGTTCGCCCCGTAAGCAGTCTGGCTCATGCCGCACGTTAGACGGCGGAGCCGTGGGCCGACGAGAAGGCCCGTTGTCAAGGAGCAGGGAAAGTCGTGGCGGCAACCTGCAGTACCGCAGTCTTCGTTATGGTCGATCGATATCACGTTGGGCAGGAGAGGGGAGGATGCAGCAGCCCGAAGGCGAGACCAGGCGAGCGGGTGGATCATGGGATACTTCTCGCCATCTTCGCCCCTCGGCCGGATTTCTTTCACCCGCGCGGCATACGTGCGCAGCCGAACGAAGTCTTCAGGCTGGGGCTTGCAGAGAATCTCCTGGGACAGATGTTGCAGGGACGACTACGCGTTGTTAAGTTGTCAACAGATACGTACAAATACCGAGGGATACTGCCCGTGATATAGAAAGTCTCCGACAGGCTGTTTGGAGATCTTCCAGAGACGTCGCGGCAGGGTGAGGAGGAGCGGCGCGATGCCAGGGAGGCTGTGCCATAGGATGTCTAGTGCAGGGTCGCGGAAAGCCTTGGAAGTGCGCGCGAGCGCTGCTAGAGTCCTAAGGGCGCGGTTCGGGGTGTCACGCCCACTTTCTGTGCATATCAGACGGATGATCTCGGGAGAGAGCGGGGGTGTGCGAGGGTTGTAGGTCGCGACCTGTACGATCGCGTAAATAGAGGTGGCTAGTGGAAAGATGCATTGACCACTTACTGTAGACATTCCTATTGGACAAAACTTTGCGCGGACGCAACGACGACACGGCGGGTGTATCGAAACCTGTTATCGTGAAGGGGGGCAATGAGGAGAGGAGACCGCGAGGCACTGAAGGTTGTGGTGGTTAATGAAAGCAAGAGAGAATGCGGATGCGCGATCGAGTGGCTGAGTTCTGGGTCATGTTGTGGCTTGAATCCGGCGGGACCGCCGGCAGCTCCGGAGCCCATTGTTCATAGGCCCTGTCTTGCCCGACGCCCCCCAGACGTACGAGCTGCGCACTATTCCTCCTTCGCGACGCGCAAGACGTCCTTGCAGCAGAACGTCATCTGTGTCGAGGTTACGAGCCGAGAGCTATGGATGGGGCACGATGTAGAGTGAGTACGTGGGCAATCTCCTCACCGCTCACCAATCCCAAGATACTCACCTCGCCGTAGCGCGCACACCCACTGGCAGTCTACCGTAGCCTCCTGCCGCTGCCCCGCCGCTGCCTTTAGACGCTGGCGAGGTTCCGCCCGCGCAGCGCCGCCTCCTGCAGGTCCAGGTCCAGCTCCGGGAGCAGCTCGAAATCCATCACGTCCACGTTCTCGTCGAACTGCACCTTCCGCTGGCCCGCGTTCCGCCTCCGCAGCCGACTCGCCACTCGGTCGCGCCCGTCCGGCTCGAGCAGGGCCGTGGGGGGCGCGTCTGGCCGGGTGAGGATGTGCAGGGGCGGGAGCGACTGCGCACGGTTGCGCAACCGCGGAGCGGTGAGAGCGGCGGGGAGGGGTGAAGGTGCGCAGTGGGGGACGGAGCGCGGGGCGGGGTGGGGGTGGGGGTGGAGGGCTGGGGGTTGTTTGCGAGGGTGTGTAGGCAGGTGGGCTGCCCGTCTCATCAGAGCGGGTGTGGACCGGGGCCGCTGCGTGGGGCGTGTATGGAGTGTGGACGTCCTGTGCGCCTCCTGGAAGGACATGTCAGGACGAGAAAGAACTTATGACTCTAACGGCGCGCGAGAGAGGTGAGACGTACGCATATGGAAGCACAGCTTCCGCGTGCAGGGTGAGGATGTCCTTAGGGAGGCCATCCCAGTATGCAGTACGCGCGAAGTTGGGCCGGGGCCGGGTAGGCGGTTGCCTGATAGGTGCGCAGTCTGAGCTTTCGCGCGGGCTTCCGTACTGGAATACATACACACATTAGCGTCGACCACACGCGTATGAGGTTCGGGCTTCCTCGACCCAAGTCAAAGTGCCTACCTCGCCATTTGCGCTTGGTAATCGCGCCGCGCACCGTAGTCGAATACGACCCCGCTCTTCCCCAAGTCAATCAGCAGGTTCTCGATGTCGCACAACGTACAGCACGCCTTCGAGTTGCAGGAGGACCGGGTGCGGGGGCCGATTCTCGAGCCATTGCAGCACAACGGGGATGGGGATGGCGCTCAGCGTGCCAAGCACGCCAAAGACGAACGAAAAAGGAGGCCATCCCCGGTCCCGGCGCTGGAGGGGGGGTGTGACGCGCAGGGGCGGCGCTGATATTGGAAGGCTGGACGAGCGTCGTGCGCTGCCAGTGGTTGTCGCCCACGACTTCGAGTCATGATATAGATATTCGGGGAGGCGCTGCTTCTCTGCGTGTCCGTGGCCGCAGCGCGAGTGCGTGGCAGGAATCAGGATCGTCGCGTGCGAGTGCGGGCTTTCTCCAGCGTCACGGTCGTCGCTGAATCCTGATGTGAGGCTGCCGAGGAGAGATAGTATCAGTAGCGGAGTCGCTGCATCCGGCATCGTTTCCATCTTTCTACGTACATTCTCAAGATCTCATCTTCGGGGAAGGGACTGCGCATGCATTCCGGGAAGCCCGGCGATAATCGCGGACACCGGAAGGCGGAAGGCGGTGCTGTCGCAAGTTCTTCTTGGACACGGGTAGTATGCGCGCCTTGGCCCTTGAGGCTGTTGCCGTGGAATCCATGGCAATAAGTATCGTCAGCCATTTCCGTGCGCTTCAAATTGCCAGGAGAAGGGATATCTGTCGCAGGATGCAATGGTGGCTTACGGTGCTCTCGTCCGACTTGCGTCGAGAGGGTTTGAACGTGCCAGTGAGAGCCTTGAAGCTTCCTGCGTCGCGGCGACTTGATGAGGAGGCCAGTTTTACGAGCCCATCATTTATGCCGCTCGTAGACCTTGTGAGTGATTTTGGAACAAGTTGAAGTATCGAGCCGTCGACGGAGTGGTAGAAAAGGAGCTGGGCGCGAGAGGCCCAGGGCCGCTGTCCCTAGTCAGGCGGGATCTTATCTTATCTTATCTAACCTGAACAGAGCAGAAGTGCTATGAGCGCTTAATGAACAGTGCTCTCTTGCTTCTTCCTCCATCTGCGACTCGCTTGCTCTCTAGTTCATAGTAACACCTCGTCTTGGCTATATCAAGTGGAGAGATTAAAGCATTCACAATATGATCAGACTAGCTTCGCATCTCATCTCAAGCTAGGACAGCTCGATCTCGAAGTCGCTCCTCCCAGCAGCTGTTACAGCCCGCCGGCAGCTTGTCCTACAACATCTCGTACCTCCACCCGGAAACGAGCTGCAGGCGCGCCGCAAAACAAGACGTCTGGGGAACAGCGGGCTTTATCAAGGTACTGTTCGCCGCTTTGTTTCCTCCGCGCTTGGGGGACTATGTGCGCCCTGGTAGTCGTGTCCCGGGCCCGGGGCTCCTGTCAAGGTCCTCACACGCGTACCATGTACGCGTATACACCAGCAGGTGTACTCGAGTACCGTATACCCAACGTGGTTGTCTTGTGGATCAGAAGTACTGGTAGCATATCGTACGCTCACGTCTCCTCGTGATGCCCATAGCGCGAAGTAATCTTCTGCGAATTGGAGCGTTTGGCGGGACGGACGCCCGACCGGTGCTCTACGTTCTAAGTATCTCCGGCCCGTCTCCTCTAAATCAGGCTGCTACTGATGTTTCGCGACTGTTCTGCCTTGCCTGCCAACGTATATATTCCTCCCGTGTCTGGAAACCTTTGCGGTACGCCCGACACTACGGGGGGATGGCGGGTGAAAGAGGTGACGTCGATTCGGGGCCCGAGATTTTGACGACCGGGAAGAAACCAAGCTTCAAGCCCGGCCGGGCTGGGGGTACGCAGTCGCAGCGATATGTTCTTCCGCCAGCCGAGGGGCACTTTCGGCTTACCGACCTCGCAGAACGCCTTATTCAGCGAACCTGCGCGTGAAGAGCGCGGGCTGACCTTCCCTCGCGTTCTTCGCCCCGCCCGGGCGTATGTTCTCGATAAATGGTCGACCGGTCAAGCCGCGAAGGGCAGGAGGAGGTGGGGCAGTGGTCGGGCCGCTGTGCCGGACGCAGGAACACGAGGATCTTTGGCGCTTAGTGCTGCTGCCTTCTCTCGCTGCCGCGTCCATGAGCAAGCTTCGCTCGCTGTCGTGCTGTCGTCAGAAGCTCTGAAGCTCCCTAGATGGCGTGGTCCGATACTGGACTGCTCCGCTGACGTCACTGCGGCTTGTACTCGTCGAACGTTCCACTGGGTCTGTCCCCTCAGGCCCGTCTCGCCTCGATGGCGCTGCTCGCTGCTACTGCCTCGCGTCTGTCTTTGACTCGTCGGCTTGTCTCGTCAATTAATGCCTGAGGGAGCTTACCGCTCCGGCTTGACGTCACTGGAGAGACTTTGGCTGCTATAGTGGTGCTGCTCGGTGCTCTAACTCGTCGACGGGTCCTCCCTTGCCATCGAGCTCTACCCGTGGCTTATAAGGCGAGGCCTAATCGCCGCTCGGTTATATACCGCCAAAGCTGCTGCGCGCGGGTGTATGCTCTCAGCAGAGATAGCACTGTCGCGGCATCATGCGGTACGTGTCCTCACTCTCGTTTGCGTGACTGTGATGGACATCTGAGCAGATTCGTTCAACAGGAGTAGGGGCAGATGACGGCGCGTATTGGCCTTGTCTCCACTAGTACTAGCTGCCTGCCTTATGCTGTCGCTCAGAAACGAGGATCTCGGCTCTCACGCGGCGCTGAGTTTCCTGCAACTGCCGACACCAGAGCCCCTAGAGGCTGCTTGTGCACCCTCCTGGCAGCATTGTTGTCTCGCGCGCTGTCGCCTCAGTATCGTCCGCGGTGCTCAAGCTCTGCCGTGCGTATACTCGGCAACATTTCCGCGCGCATATATTGTGTCTCCACTGGTACTAGGCCCCTGCACAGCTGCCTCGTACTGTCGCTCGGAGTCGAGCACCATGGCTCCCACACTGCGTTTGTTATCCTGCTACCGCCAACACCAGAATCCTCTAGAGGCTGTTTGGTTACCCTCTAGGCAGCGACTCGCACACTGTCGCTTCAGTACCTATCCGCGACGCTCTAGCTCTGCAATGCGCACTACGCGTTCGTGGAGCACTCCGCGACACTTCCGCTCGCATATATCGTGGAATGAGAAGCGCTTCTGCTAACACCGGCCTGAAGACACACTGGTCATGAACGCGCCTCCCTCCTCTCATCCGCCGTGCCGGCAAGCGTAAACCTCTGTACGTTCGCTCGAGTGTGAAGCTTTGAAGACTCAGGTAAGTGCTCAACCTCGTACTTAAGCTGGAAGTTCTAGCATTACTAACGCGCCTAGTCCCACAGTGACTGATGGCCAACGAAGCCCTCTCGCCGACTTCAATAACTACTAACCACACGGGCTTGCTGTAGTAACCGCCAAGTCCGACCTCCACGGACACAACCCGGTCTCGGGACGTACGTACAGCGCTGGTATGAAACACCTCGGGCTCTACTGTCAAGGCCGCATCGCATCAAGGTCTACCGGAGCCCACCCAAACAATACAAGCCATGTCTTCCACCGCTCGCCCAACCACCTGGCTCGTCACCGGGTACGCCCCCCCTCCCCTCCCACATCCCCGCATACACTAACCCCATGTCACCTCACCAGCGCCTCGCGCGGCATCGGCCTCGCGCTCGTCACCCAGCTCGCCGCGTCCCCCGCCACCCTCGTCGTCGCCGCCATCCGCCGTCCGCAGCCCCGAGACGGCGGCCGCGCTCGCCGGCTGCACGTCGTGCGCGTGGATGTGAGCGACTTTGAGAGTATTCGTGCGCTGTTGGGGCTGTTTGGGCCGGTTTTGGGCGGGGTGCGGCTGGGTTGGGTAATAACGCGGCGATGGTGCGTCTTCCCCAGTCCCTCTCCCGCACGCCAGGATGAGGGTGTTGGAGAAGCGGCTGACTGACGCTGAGCGTGTGGCAAGCGATATGGGACACGGCGTTCACCCTCAAGCTCGACGACCTGCTCGCGGTGCTGGCAGCTGTGCACGAACACCGTCGCGCCCGCCCTCCTCTCCCAAGTCCTCCTCTCCTCCCGCTCCTGGAGAAGGGGCGCACGAGGAAGATAAGACGGTCTTACACGTGTCGAGCGCGAGGAGCATAGGAGGGCGGCGGCGTATGCGGGGAGGAAGGCTGCGCTGAACATGCTGGTGCGTGTCGAGGGGGAGGGAGGGAGAGGGGCTAATGGAGGGGCGATGGGCTGATGAGGGGGTGACGGGTAGGCGTATAAACAGAAGGTGGAACGCCCGGACCCGATCGTCGTCACGCTGTGCCCGGGCTGGGTCAAGACAGGTGAGTGCTTCTTGAGCCCATTTCCTACTATAATCACTTCATGGCTGATATCGCTTTTGCGCCCGAGCCAGACATGGGTTGGGGGAGCCCGGGGAGAGCATCGCGGGGATCACGGAGGCGACGTCCGCGGAGAGCGGGAGGTTTTTGTATTATGACGGGGAGGAGATCCCGTGGTAGACTGTTGTATGTATTCGTTGGAGAGGAGGGCCGCGCTGCATGATCATACCCAGTGTTGGCAGGGACCAGGGACGATTCCTGCAGTACAAACAGAGTTTTAACGGACCGTCTTCGCAGGAGAGAGCATGGTGACGGTATAACGCACAGAGAATTCCGAATCGATTGCATGCTGGTTCTTCTACAGCTACTACCTAGACTGCCCGAACGCTATGCAGGGCCTAGCAGCGACCCAGCACAACAACTTGAGTACGCCGGGCCCGACGATGCTGCACGCGCGCTCCTGCTCCCGCACCTTCACGAGTATTAACATCGCGTGCCCACGCGAGACCTGCGTGACGCCCTCGACCCGGCCTCTCCAACCCCGGGAAAAGCACTGCGTCCCCGATCGGCGACTCCCCGACGTCCAGCTAGCGCCAGGTCCGAGGCCGCGGGCATGGAGGACTGGCCCTGCGCGCGTCGATGGGGAGGGAGAGGTCGCGCGCGACGTGGAGGAGCCGCGGTCAGGGAGCGACTCGAGTGCGTGCGAGCTGGCCGAGTACCGGGTTGTCGAGCTGGACTTCGCACCATCCGTACTTCGCAAGAGGTGTACTTTCCGGAGGGCGGGGAGCGCCGTAAGCGAGAGGAGGGCCTCTGTGCGGACGGAGTCGAGCGCGGGGCTGTGCCAGCAGAGGTTACGCGCGCTCGCGCCTGGAATGATTTTGAGGTCGCGGAGTGCGGGGCCACGAGCGCGGGGGCTGGTATGAGGCGGGTTCGGCTCTCGAGGTGGAGCTGCGCGAGGCTGGCGGAGGAGAGGATGGCGACGAGTGCGGTGCACCACGCGAAGCGGTTCGTGACGACGTGTGCCGTGCGGAGAGCGGGGAAGCGGCCGGGCGCGCGGGAGTCCACCCTACCCTGCTGCTACGGCCTCGCTAGTGCCCTTCGACGCTACCGAGGTTCCGCGCCTCCCGCAGGTCCAAATCCAGCTCCGGGAGCGGCTCGAACTCGAACTCGAGCACCTCCACGTTCGTGTCGAACTGCACCTTCCGCTGGCCCGCGTTCCGCCTCCGCAGCCGGCTCGCGCCCCCCCGCCCGTCTGGCTCGAGCAGGGCCGTGGGGGGCGCGTTCGGCGAGGTGAGGATGTGTAGGGGCGGGAGCGACTGCGAGCGCGCCCGGCCGCGGAGCGGCTCGAGCGGCGGGGAGGGGGTGAATGTGCGGAGTGGCGGGCGGAGAGCGGGGCGCAGGGGGAGTGGGGGGCTGGAGGTTTGGGAGGGCGTGTAGGCGGGTGGGCTGCCTGATTCTGGAGGGTGGGTGAGGGCTGGGACGGCGGTGTAGGGCGGGTATGGGGGAGTGTGGATGTCTTGCGCGCCGATGGCGGCTTCCTGGGAGCACTTGTTAGGACGAGAATGAGATGACGCTAACGGCGCGCGAGAGAGGTGAGACGTACGCATATCGAAGCACGCAGCCGGACGGCTTCCTCGTGAAGTGTAGAGATGTCTTTCGACAGCCCAGACCAGTAGGCGCGAAGCTGTGCCGTGTAGGTAGTAGCCTGATAGGTGCGCAATCTGAGTTTCCGCCCGCGGGCCTCCATACTGAAATCATCTACACGTCAGACTCGGCGACCGTATGTGTGCGTACTTCGGGCTTCCCAAACGAAAATACTTACCTCGCCATTCGGTCTTGGTAATCGCGCCGCGCACCGTAATCGAATATGACGCCGCTCTTCCCAAGGTCAGTCAGCAGGTTCTCGATGTCGTACAGCACGCCTTCGAGCTGGAGCAGGACCGGGTGCGGGAGCCGGTTCTCGAGCCATTGCAGCACGATGGGGATGGCGCTGAGCGTGCCGAGTACCCCGAAGACGACGCCGATGATGTCGAAGAAGGACGCCATCCCGAGAGTCGATACTGCCAGTGGACACTGGAGGGGCGGTGTGGCAAGTAGACGTAGGAGCGTAGCGGTGGCGGCGCTGATATTTGAAGGCTGGACGAGCGGCGTGCACTGGTTGTCGCCCACGGATCACGAGTCATGATATTTGGGAGCCTTGAGGCGGCGCTGCTTCTCCGCGTGTCCATGGCCGCAGCGCGAGCGCGACTTGTGGACGTGGCGGGACAAGTTGTCGCCTACGAGTCCGGACATTCTTCAACGATGGCGATGATGTGAAGCTTGTATAAGAGACGTGAACCGCCATATCCAGGATCACAGCCATATTTCTACGTACCATCTCATCCTCGAGGAAGAGACTGCATTCCAGGTGACCCGGCGATAATCGCGAACCTAGTCGAAGGCAGTGCTGCCGCTTTTTCTCGCGCACGGGTATGCATGCCTTGAGGCAGCCTGCGGCTGTTGTCGTGGAATCCAAGATGAACTCGTGATGTTTTCTGTTGTCTCTGAGGGCCTCGCGTTGTCAGCTACAGTAAGATCTTTCCTAGCGAGTATGGCTTACAGCGCTCTGTTTGTACGCCGACGAAGTTGAGCGCGTCAGTCCCCAACAGCTTGCCACAGAGATTCCCGAGGCTTCATGCTTCGGGTTAGCAGAGTTAGAAGCCCTCGCAGAGTACTGAGTAAATGATGTATATGTCGTAGACCTGGTGGGTCGCATTTTGGCTTTGAAAGACATAGACGTTGTGGTAGAAAACGAGCCGGACGAGAGTGTACGTTGAAAGGGATCTTATCTAATCTTATCTTCCCCGAACGGAGCGGGAGTGTGGTGGGCGCTTGGCAGAGTATGTCCTCTTCGTTCTCCCTCCACCTTCGATTCACTTGCTGCCTTCAGTACTTGCTTATACTAACAGCTTGTCATGGCTGCGTCCGAAGATCTAAGCTCCTACTTCCGTCTATGCTGCTGTCGCTTATTTCTTGAACTAGCTTCGCATCTTACCCTAAGCTTGGATAGCTCGTCGTCCTCGCTTCTGTGGTCGAATCTCGTAATCGGGCTTGTCCTATCACATCTCATACCTGCAATACCTCGACCGGGTGACGACGTACAAGAATGACACAAGCCAGGCTGCAGGAGGTCTGGAGGAAGAGCAGGGTTTTGAACCCAATAGAGGTATTACTTGCCGCCTTGTGTGTACGCTTCCCTCGTAGTTCTATTCCCGGGTACTGGTTGAGGACCTCCCGCGAGAACCATGTACTCGTCAAGATACGAAAGGCCGTACAATCAATGCGGTCCTCTCATGGATCAGACTAGTATCATATCGTACGCCTACTCCCCTCACGACGCTCATAGAGTGAAGTGATCTCTTGCGATTCGCATTTCGGAGTGCCCGGTGCCATGAACGCGCAGCCGGTGTTCTACCTCCTCCGTCTCGTCAAATTGAACCTTCTACTGATGTTTCGCAACTGTTCTGCGTTGTTGGCGCCAAGAGCACGCCATATTCGCGCCAAGCCAACGTATGTGTTTCCCCCTTGCCTCCGAGACCTCTGCGGTACACCGAACGCCACGAAGAAATGGCCGGAGGTGACGTCGATTCGGGGCCCGACATTTTGACGACCGGGAAGAAAACGACCCGGGCTGGGTGTTTCGCAGTCGCAGCGATATGTTCTCCCGCCAGGCTGAGTGAGCACTCTCGGCTTACCAACCTCGCAGAACACGCCTTATTCAGCACCTCCCAAGGCGAACTCGCCGTGAAGGCCTTCCCGCCCGCGGCCCGACCTTCCTTCACCTTCTTCGACCCGCCCGGCCATATGTTTTCCCACATCCTGCGATTTCGATAAATAGCGTGCGCGGAGGGAGGGCGTTTTGACTTCATCGAGAACCTCGCCGTCGTCCGCTTCCCTCACTCAGACCAGACTGCACGCGATGGCACCCCCGCAATTCAACGCCCCTGCCGCCGGCACGTCCTACTTCACCCCCGCCCAGTACCCGGTCGCGGGCACCGCTGTCGACCCCCAGCCCGATGGCAAGGAGATCCCGCTCCTCTTCAAGCCTCTCAAAATCCGCGGCGTTGAGTTCCAGAACCGCATCTGGGTAAGTTTGACGCGCCGCTCCTCGTTCTATTGCGCGCGCTTATGTTGTGTATTCCGCAGCTCTCCCCGCTCTGCCAGTATTCGTCCGAGAATGGTGTAGTCCAGGAGTGGCAGCACGCGCATCGTGAGTGCCCTATCCTTCTAGTCTCGCTTCCATCCGTCCTGGCGCGCCAAACCCAGCCATCCGCTCGTGAGAGATACGCCTATGCGTTCTCAGTGTCGCGAAGCGCTGGTTCGCGTTGGTTGGCACCACAGAACGCCAGGACACGAGACCGCGTCCCTCACTCGTGCTAACCTCTCCTTCCAGTCGGCGGCATCTTCACTCGCGGCCCCGGCCTTACCGTCGTCGAGGCCACCGCCGTCCTTCCTGAGGGCCGCATCACGCCCGAGTGCGCCGGGATCTGGAACGACGAGCAAGCGGAGGCGTGGCGCAAGATCGTCGAGTTCGCGCACTCGCAGGGCCAGAAGATCGCGATCCAGCTCGCGCACGCGGGCCGCAAGGCGTCCTGCCTCGCGCCCTTCGTCAACTTCGGGCGCGTCGCGGACGACGCCGCGGGCGGCTGGCCCGAGGACGTGTGGGGGCCGAGCGCGATCCCGTTCGCGCCCGAGTACCCGCAGCCGAAGGAGCTGACGCGCGAGGGCATCCGGCGCGTCGTCGCGGGCTTCGTGGCCGCGGCGAAGCGCGCGGTGCGCGCGGGCTTCGACGTCGTGGAGGTGCACGGCGCGCACGGGTACCTGATCAGCAGCTTCCTGAGCCCGACGAGCAACACGCGCACGGACGAGTACGGGGGCAGCTTCGAGAACCGCGTGCGCATTGCGATTGAGGTCGTCGACGCGGTGCGCGCGGTCATCCCGCCGACGATGCCGCTGCTGTTCCGCGTGAGCGCGAGCGAGTGGCTCGAGGAGGTCTTCCCCGATAGGCCGTCGTGGCGCTCGGAGGACACGGTGCGCCTCGCGGGCTTGCTGGCGGAGCACGGCGTGGACCTGCTCGACGTGTCGTCGTCCGGCAACTCGGCCGCGCAGAAGATCAAGACCGGCCCGGCGTACCAGGCGCACTTCTCGGAGGCGGTGAAGAAGGCGCATGGGGACAAGATCTTGGTGGGCGCGGTGGGATCGCTGGAGAACGGGCATGTCGCGCAGGGCGTGCTGGAGAAGGGCCAGGCGGACGTCGCGTTCGTGGGCCGGCTGTTCCAGAAGAACCCTGGCCTCGTGTGGTCGTTCGCGGATGACCTCGGTGTCGACATCCATGTTGCGGGACAGATTGGGTGGGGCTTCAAGGGCCGTGCGCGCACGGCTGTGCAGAAGAACGTCACCAAGTGAGTAGTTCCGTTGGTTTATGTTCGCGAGTTGGGCTGACTGGATGTGCGACAGGTTGTAGAGCATGCGTCGTTGTAGACGCGGGGACCGGCTCGCATAGAACGCTCCGATGTGTAGAATAGGTTGTACACCAAGGGTAATAGACGTACCATGCACTCCATCGTCTCGCTTGCGTTTGAGATCTTCTGAGTCTGTCTTGAGCTGTTGTGCCAATTATGAGCAGCTGTGCAAGCGAGGGCTCGGTATCTGGCTACAGCGAACTGCTGCTTCGACTCTCGAGCGCAAAGGAGGAAGGGCACCGCGCCTGCCCATAGGGCAGTCTGGGGAAGATAAGATAAGATCCGGCTCTACTCTGGTGGACGCGTCCTCCGCCGACGCGTCTCGTTCGACTCGTCTTCCTCCACATTAATGTCGGGACTTTGCAAGCCCTACGAAAGATATTGCTCTGTGTCTGTGACTCTGTTAGGCTTGCCATGCGCGGAGGGTATCTACAGTTGCGCGCGTCACAGATTTGAACACCGGCAACCCCTACCGCGAGCTTCAATGCGCGTACACTGCTTGGTGCGTAAGAGGAAAGCACTGTAAGTCATACGGACAACGCTGAATGCCACTCGAGCTGACGAGTCAACGAGCACAGGGACGCGTGTGGTGGAATGTACACGCGATCGTCCTAGATTCCGTACCGCGATCGTAGATTCGCGGATACGCAGTACCACCTCATGGTCTCTCCGAACGTCTTGGGTCGCGGGCGACGACCAACAAGCTTTCGAAAGCTCGTTCAGTCGCCACATGCATGCGCTGTAGCCGTTTCCTTGCACCGTGTCTGCAAGTCACATCGCGTGCTTCAGAGCGTGCTGGTGTCCTTCGACAACGTCGGCGTCGTCTTCGGGCGCGGCGAGTGTCACCACGGTGATTCCCCAGTGGTCCTAGAACAAGACAGCGCGTGTCGCGCTTAGACAGCTGGCCGACATACCGTACAGCGTAGGGGATCCTCCAGTTACGAGGCGAATACGGCGCACGAAGGGGTATCGGAAACAGATCGCGAGGTGAGCACCCTGGCGTAGTATGCGCGAACCCTGCATGCATGCAGTCGGCCCTAACCTGCGCACTCATTCAGTATGGAAACAGGCTCAAAAAAGCTTAAACTGGCACCTATCGGGCAACACCATATGTGGCGCAGCTGAGCGCGTACGGAACTCGGCTCCCCTGCTACACAACGAGGCCGTACGGCTGCGTATGTCCTACCCCTCGCGGAACCATGGCGCCTCCTTTAGCGATGGTGGCCGTAGGCATATGAGGATCGACGACGCCCACTTTAATGAGGTGAGTTCCTGGAGAGCTGGGTGAGGGTAACGGGCCTGCGAGCTCACTTATCCAAGCGACATCTACAGCTCTCAACCCGTATCCTCAAGCAGTCGGGGTGAGGACGTCTAAGGTGTCGTCAGTATTCGCGAAATGTCCAGGAACAATTCACTCGACCCTCATTGGCTCTGCGCGCCGGGCGGGGGAGATGGACAATGGGCTCCGGAGCCGCCGCCGGCCTCGCCGGATTTTAGACACAACCCACCCAGCTCAGCCACCGTTCGGCGCTCCTAGCACGACCTCGATCGCCAATTCCGACCATCTCTTTCTCTCCACCCACCACCACACCGTCCAGTTCCTCTGCAGTCTGGTACCGTAGCCCGCCCCAAGGAACCTGTCCGAGATACGTGGTTCGAGTCCACTCGCCTTCGCATCGCTATCCGCAGAGTTCTTTCTCAGCCTGGCAATATGTCTACGGTAGGCGGATGGAACGGCGTGCCCTTCCGTTAGCCACATGCGCTAACGCAATCGCACAGGTCGCGATCGACCACCCCCGCAACCGCTTGTTCTCCCAAGAAATCATCCGGCTTATTTGCAAACACGTTGTTGGAAAGCGCAGGTCCGCCAAAGCGCTAGAAACTCTCGCTGCGCTCGCGCGCACCTCCAAGGCGTTCCGGGATCCCGCACTGGACGCGCTTTGGCACAGGATTCCCGGCCTAGTGCCCCTCTTCCTAACCCTCCCGCCGGATCTCTGGAGGATCGACCGCATACCAGCCCAGCACTTCCGTGCGGGCTGTGTCTCATTGTTGGTAGGTACCTACATATACACATATCATGATAGCGGTTACTGAACTGTGTCTCGCAGACGCTTAATGGTTTCCCTCAGTCGCAAGACCTCGTCCGACTGCGCACATGTGCCGCTCGGGTGAAAGAGATCCGAGGGAGGAAGGCCTTCAGTCCGAAATATCCCATGATCGACCCCAACAGTTGGGACAATTTCATGTCCAACGTATCGGGCCCTCTTCTACCAAACGTCATCCGGATCGCGCCCATCGAGTTGTGGGGAAGCAAAGTGACGCTTGGGACGCCGCGCTCGTTCGAGGATCCGGACTTCTCTTGGGTGGCACGCTTTCTCGCCGGCGCGAAGCTACGCAATCTGACGTGTCGCCTGCGCTGGAAAACGCAGGACGTGCACTCTGTTGGATACTCTCTCCTCTGCTTGGCCGTCGGCGCCCCGAACGTCCAGCGCATAGTATTGTCGATCAAGTCGCCCCTCATGTCCTTGGTCGGGAAGGAGATCTGCGGCTTCCGCGCCCTCGTGGAGTTCAACGCGCCCGCGGTGCAGCTCAGCCCATATGCGGTAGAACACCTGGCGTCCCTCCCGAACCTCTCCTCCATGTCCATCGGGGCCCAGAATCTTACGGAGTACGCCGCAGAACGCGCGTTTCCATACACTTGCACGCAGTCAGGGCGCTTCCCGGTCCTCCGCAAGGCACGCATCCACGCGTACGGCGCAGCCTGGTGCGCGGCCCTCCTCAACATCACCTCCTCCTCCCGCCTTGAGGAGCTCCGCGTCGACTGCCGCGCATGCCCCGATTCGGTGCCCGCCCTCGAGAATTTGCTCGCCGCCGTCGGTCGGCTCCCGTGCGCTGCCGCCCTTTGCAACCTCATGATCTTTTCCGGGAAGGGCAACGCATGCGTCGCCCAGGGTCCCGCTGTGCTCCGCGCGGAGGCCGTCCTCCCGCTCGCGGCGCTGACCGCACTCCGGGTCGTGCGCATCTCTGGGTGGTGCGAGCTGGTGCTAGACAACACGGTGCTGGGCACGCTCGCGCGCGCCTGGCCGGCACTCGAGTCCCTCGATATGCCCTTCCCCATCCCGCGTCCCGACCAGGAACACCCGTTCCCCTCCTCCACCCCACGTGTCACGCTCGCTGGGATAGTGCATCTCGCCCGCGCCTGTCCGCGTTTGTGGTCCATCCGCCTGCCCGTCAACGCGTGCAGGGTGCCTTCTCTTGACACCCCTCGCCGTGGGCGCCGCGGTATGCCGCGGCCCGAGGACCCAATGGCAAACCTCCCGCGCGCGGTGCTGCGCTACCTCGACGTTCAGGAGTCGCCGATCGAGGACCCGGCGAAGGTCGCATCGTACCTGTCGCTTCACTTCGCGGACATTGGCCTGCTGGCGTTTCAGGAGGTTGGAGGACAGTCGCTGTGGGCGGACGTCAGGGATGGCTACAAGGCATTTTTGTTGGTGAGGGAGCAGGAGAGGAAGGCGAGGGTGCGCAGGTCAGTGGCTCTGGCTGCCGCCGCCAGTGCTCGTGCGGGTCCCGCGGGCCAGGCGGCGTGAGCTGTGGGCTTGATGACATTGTTGTATCCGGGACATTCAGAGATTGTATTTAGTAAGCGTATCAGTAGTAGTGTGCATCCAATAGGCTCTAAGTCCGGAGCTCGTCGCGCGTGGGTGTCGTCCGCGCGGTTACGAGGCTACTGTCGTGCTCGCATCAAGCCGCTCTGTCGCGCCGTTGTGCGACATATTCTGGTGCTTGAGATCTGCTGGGTCTGTCTTGGGTTGATATTCGAAGTACTATGGGCTCCTCCACACGCAAGGGCTCGCCGAAAGAGTCACTGCTTCGAGAGCGCGAGGGAGGAAGAGCAGCGGGCTGAGTCGGCAGTGAGGGGAAGATAAGATAAGATCCGCTTCGACTCAGGCGGAGGTACGAGTCCGCATCGTCCGAGAGCTCGCCCTCTCTACTTCTCCCACAACGGTCGGGACTTTACATGCCTACCAAATATGTCTCAATGAGTCTGTGAAGCCTCGCCAAGCAACGATAGTCTTTGATTGTGCGCCTCCAAGATTCGGACTCGGGCAACCCCAGCCGCGAGCATCAACTTGAACATGCTCACTCCGCTCGCCCCATGAGAGGAAAGCACTGACCGTAGGTCGTACATACTACTTACCCTAAATCCCGCTGAAGCTGACGGATACAAAAGAACAGGGACCTGTGTGGTGGAAGGTACACGCGATCATCGTGGATTCGCGGACACGCAGCACCATCATTGACCCTAACGGAGGCCTCTGAACCAACCAGCATGGGCGGACAGGACCACTAACGCGGTCCGCTGCGGGAGCGGCCATCTGAGCTGGCGTTGATTTTGCGGGAGGCTTCGCTGCGCGAACGGATCGTGAAAAGCTTCGATGGTGGCGTTCGCCGCGCTGCAACTTTTGCATGCGTACGAGGTGCGGGGCTCGAGGGCAACTGGCGTGAAGGTGACATACCTACAGCTCGCGGCCTGTATCTTCAAGCAGTCGAATTCTCGCGGTAAGGATGGCTATGGCGTCGCTGATATTCATGAACAGTTGGGGACAGTCCGCTGGCTTCGCGCGCGCCAGGCGGCGGGCTTGAACAACTTTGGGCTCCGGAACCGTCGGCGGCCTCGCCGGATTTTAGTCACAAGCGACCGAACTTAGCCACAGTCCAGCGGTCCTATAAACTCGATCGTCAAACCCGGCCACCTCTTTCTTCCCATCAACCACATACGTTCAGCTACTTGGTGGTCCGGCACCGCGTCCGCCTCGCTCTAGGACATCTCTCCGCAATACGAGGCTCCGACCGACTGACATTTCCTTCTATCCATCCACACAGATCTGTCTGGCGACATGTCAACCGTAAGCAGCCAAGACATCGTCCCCTTCCGCTAGCCACACGCACTAACGCGAGCACACAGGTCGCAACCTATACCCCTCGCGCTCGGTCCTTCTCCCCGGAAACCATCGGGCTAATTTGCAGGCACATTGGAAAAGACAGGTCCGACAAAGCCCTGGCCACTCTCGCTGCGCTCGCGCGCACCTGCAAGGCTTTCCGGGATCCCGCATTGAACGCGCTTTGGCGCAGCATCCCTGGCATCGTGCCTCTTTTCTACGCTCTGCCACGGCATCTCTGGGAGATCATCGAGAGGCCGGCTAAGCATCTGCCCGAGGGATGTCTCTCGGTATTGGTACGCACCTACATATATTCATATAGCGGCCGCTGAGATAGATCTCATAGACGTTTTCCGATGATCCTGAGCCGGAGGATATCATTCAGCTGCGTGCATATGCGGCCCGGGTCAAGGAAGTCCGCAAGAGGCGAGACTTCAGCCGCCGGTTCCCCATGGTCGGTCCCGTGGCTTGGGCTGACCTCCAGGTTGTTGTCGGAGCCCCTCTTCTACCTAACGTTGTCCCCTGAGCTCGGGACCTCTCATTACTCCTGGCGGACGGCCCTTCTCCTTGGCCCCAAGCTCCGCCACTTGACGTGTTGTCTGCACACGACGACGTGCACTCAGTCCGTCGGCTTGTTTTTACAGAAGGAGCTGTCCAAACGCGCGCGGGTCCTCGAGAGCCTCGTAATATCGCTGTCCAAGCCGGTGGGGCGTGCTGGGGAGACGTTCGACGCACCGGTTCTAAGCATGGAGATCGGTGCGCTCCACGCCCTCGTCGTGTTCGTCGCGCCCGCAGTGGAACTCGACCCGGACGCGTTGGAGCACCTCGCGTCCCTCCCCAACTTGGCTACCATGTCCATCAGGTCCGTGAAACACGAGCCGGCCGACGCGGAAGCCTGCTTCCCCTACACTTGCACACAATCTGGTCGCTTCCCCGCTCTTCGCAAGGCACGCATCCACGCGTCTAGCGTGGCGTGGTCCGCAGCCCTCGTCAACATCATCTCCTCCCCCCGCCTGGAAGAACTTCGCGTCGACGCGCGCACCTGCCTCGCGTCGGCGCCCGCCCTCGAAAACTTGCTCGCCGCCGTCGGTCAGCTTCCGTGTTCCGCCACCTTGCGCCACCTTACGGTCTTCGCTGGGAACGAGAACGCGTACGTCGCCCCGGGCCCCGCAGTCGTTAGCGCGGAGGCCGTCCTCCCGCTCGCGGCGCTCACCGCGCTGCGCGTCGTGCACATCTCCGGGTGGTGCGAGCTAGTGCTGGACAACACGGTGCTTGGCACGCTTGCACGGGCCTGGCCCGCACTCGAGTCCCTCGACGTGCCCTTCCCCTCCGTACGCCCGGATAGGCGGGAGGCGCTCCTCGCCTCGACTCCGCGTGTCACGCTTGCCGGGCTCGTGCACCTTGCCCGCGCCTGTCCGCGCCTCCGGTACATCCGGCTCCCTGTCAACGCGCGCAGGGTGCCGTTCCTTGAACCACCTCGCCGGGGCCGCCGCGGCGCGCCGCCGCCCGAGGATCCCATGGCAAACCTTCCACGCGCGGTGCTGCGCCACCTCGAGGTGCAAGGCTCGCCTATAGAGGACACGGCGAAGGTCGCGTCGTACTTGTCGGTGCACTTCGCGCACATTGGCCTGTTGTCGTACGAAGAGGTCGAGGGGCAGTCGCCGTGGGAGGATGTCATTAACGGCTACGATGCGTTCGTGTTGGTGAGGGAGCAGGAGAAGAGGGCGAGGAGGAGGCGCATGCTGGCCGCCGCCGCCGCCGCTCGTGCGGGTCCTGCGGACTCCGCGTGAGCGTGTGCGCGATCTGTGAGCCCGATTCAGATGCAGGACGTTCAAGTGGTATTTACAGCATCTGTACAAGTAGAAATATTTTAAGTTCGACGTGCTTCGATCTTTGTATCTTTCCAGTTACCGGAACGACCCGACCAGCTCGACCCCGCGGTTGTGGACTGTTGTAT
The DNA here is from genome assembly GCA_002964805.2 of Trametes villosa. Taxonomy (NCBI): domain Eukaryota; kingdom Fungi; phylum Basidiomycota; class Agaricomycetes; order Polyporales; family Polyporaceae; genus Trametes; species Trametes villosa. Next base: position 7,709 of record PUDQ02000104.1, on the reverse strand, counting down.
GGTATCGAGGCTCGCGGAGGGCACGACGGCCACCGCCAGGTTGGAGTCCTCAGGCTGGGAACACGGCGAACTCGTAAAGATCATGGACATAGTTATCCATGGGATGTCTTCTTCTGCTACTTACCCCTTCTAGTGCCGACCCAATCCGGTGGGAGTCGTGTCTTCTACCCGTGCACCCCTCGCAAGGATCTGCTATATACTTAGTCTAACAGGGGCAGGCTTTACACGACTCTAGTACGGCCCTCGACAGGGTGGGATACCCTCCTACATGGATGACACGCGTACAATGCACGTCGCCCGCGTTCAGGGCCTCATGCCCCTCAAGGGAGCCTCGCGGTTCTGTTGTGCTGTGTTGGAGGGAGTGGGTGGCCGGCGCAGAGCGGCCTGGCCCGGGTTAGGGTCCCGAGCATACTCGCTCCGGGCTCGCCGAGCGCCGCGCCTTCACCGTCCAAAGGTGACGAAGGAGATGTCCTCCCAGGACGCGGGTAGAAAGCTGGGCCAGTATTTGACAATGGCCTATCTACGCTCGTCCAAGGCATCGCGTACTTACATTGAAGTCCGGCCGGTCGGCGGCCTGCTCGCCGGACTCCGGGACGTCAGTACACACGCGATATTTATACACGCACGAGTATGAGCATTTGCAGCGCGGAGTTTGTGGGTGGCCGCGCGCGCGCGGCCTTCGGGAACTCGTCGCGCGTGAGCGCGGCTGCACGCTCGAGTTGCGCCAGTCCATGCTTAGCTGGAGCTGTGCGCCGGTCGCGCTGCGAGAGTCCATGTCCACGCCGGCTTGGTTGGACGCTGAGCGCTGACCATTGAGGGCTGTTCGCGCAAGAGGAAGGTGCGGGCGGGGTTGCGTACGTGCTCGAAGGGAGACGGGCCGCATGCGCCTTGTCGCTGTCGGATGGAATTAGCGTCCCACCGTGACTGGATCGGGGGCTGTAATGCGGCACGGCACGTTGGCGGCGCGAGCGTTAGTGTACAGGACGAGGGCGGGCACGGGAGATGCGGAGGCTCTCGAGCACTCAGTGGTAGGGCTGGAGGCGAACAAGAGTCTACATAGCCGGTCAGTGCCCTCGCGCAGGCCGTGCTCAGTGCTGATGTTACGAACTCGAGGAGCGCTGGGAGGATGATCAAAAGCCTGCGGTTTGGATGGGCGCGCGCAGAGTTGTCAAGGGGCCGCCACTCCAAGGGCGGCTTCGCACGCGTTACGGTGTAGTATTGCACCGCTCTTGGGCGTCGAATGACCGAAGCGTAAGTATACCTGAACGCGGTTAGCGTGGTTCGTAGAATGCCGACTCGGACCTGCATGAGTACGCCCAGTAGGATATCGAAGCGGGTGAGGCCGTACTGTCTCCCGGAAACGTTAGGTATCGTTCCGACATAATGAGAACTTGTACTCACCCTGACCGCTCGCTCTGACGAGTCGGACCGAGGGAAATACGGCGGTGGTGAGTGCGGGCCGCTTGGGAGGTGCGTTTTGATTGAGACTGCAGCGCATAACTTGGCGCGATGCCGGCCGTGCCTGGTCCGGCGAGTGGATCCTCCGAGTCTATCGTCTACTATCTCTACAGTAGTCATTTATATTCGATGAGTACGACTGAGAAAGCTCGGCGAAGGGTTTATACGGCGTTGAGGACGAGTATGTGATCGTGGTAGGAAAGATGGAGTGAAGCCGAGAGGTAGAGGATGAAAGCGGTCGGATAAGTAAGTTAATATCCGAGAGCAAAGCGGAGTTAGAGTCGGATAAGGGGACTAATCGGGCCAGGGCGGGAATGGGCGCCTGTGGATAAGTGTTGGCGGCCGTCCGGCGTTCGCACCCTCTTCCTCCCTCCCTCCCTCGTCTTCTGCGCCGGCGACAGCGACGACAAACGGCCTCTCCTCATCGTACTCAACCTCCTGGTCACTACTACGTCCTACGACTGCCCCAGTACACTGGCCGCCCGCCGCCGTCTATGTCCGCGACCGCCACGATCCCCATCGCCCGCACCTCGTCCCCGAACTCGTTCGACGACCGCCAGCGACAGAGCTATGCATCTACCTCCCACACCTCCTTCCTGACCGCCCCTCTCGGCTCGCCTCATTCTCCCGCTCACCCACCGTCACGCCCATCGTCCACGAATACACTCGGCGCAGGACCACGCGACTCGGCGACAGTAAATCCTATTCACGCCCTGGCGTTTCCCGGCGGGAAGCAATCTCCTGCGCAAGAGGTACACATCCTCAAAGTGACGGATGATGTCGTCGAACTCGGCCAGGGGCCCGTCCCGGAGCCTATGTTGCATAAAGTCGGTGCGTCGCTCGCTCGCGCCGTACACCACAACCAGCACCGCGAGGGTAGCAACGACTCCAATGTCGGCCCGCCCCCGCCTTCGCCTCCATCGAGCGTCGAGGACGACGGACCCCCGCCTCGCAGGCAGCTGGCCTCGACAGACTCAACCATTCGACCGATAACATTCGAGGAGCCCGTCCGCTCCCAGCCCCGGTTCTCCTCATCCTCTCAAGGCCTCCGCCAAAGGTCCTCGGCTGAGACGAGGTCTTCGGCTCGTACGAGCGCGGTCGACGTCGACGAGCTACCCCATGCGACGCCCGCTAGCTCCAAGGCCTCCCACGTCCCCGTCGATGGCAACAGGCCAATTGCGTTCGAAGAACCCCTGCGCTCTCGTCAATCCTCGAGCTCTCAAGGGCTCCGTCACCGGTCCTCGGCCGAGACGAAGTCTTCGCTGCGCACATCCACCTACGGACAAAGCAGCGCGCTCGACATTGACGAGCTGCCCCACGCGACGCCTTCGGCGTCCAGGAGCTTGCCGCTGCCCTCCCAGGCCGGCTCGCACGTTTCCGTCGACGGCTACCTCCAGCCCCCGGTCCCCCACAAACCCTCGCGACGGAACACGATTGGCGCCGCCACCCATGCACCCAACCAGTCGCCGCCGCGCCCGACACGCACGATGACCATGCAGCCACACGTGACCACGCTCGAGGAGGCGGGCGAGCTTGCGGACGACATTGAGCTCCAGGCGGAGCAGATCCGCCGCGAGCGTATGTCGAAGCGTGCGAAGGCGCAGCAGGAGGCGGAGCGGGCGCTGACGCGCACCGCGACGACGCTGTCGCGCGTCGAAGACAAGCCGCTGGTGGGGAACCTGATCGGGGAGGACCACGTCAACTACGTGTTGATGTACAACATGCTTACGGGTATTCGCATTGCTGTGAGTACGCGTATTCGGCTTGCGTCCGTCGACTTACCCCGCGCAGGTGTCGCGATGTCAAGCGAAGATCAGGAGGCCGCTGACCGCGGAGGACTACACGGCGCGACACAAGTACTCGTTTGACATGTGCGTGTCACGTCGCGGTTCTCTTTTATCCATCTGACCGTTCGCAGTGTCGGGAACGAGTTGACGCCGTCGGCGAAGTACGACTTCAAGTTCAAGGACTACGCGCCGTGGGTCTTCCGCGAGCTGCGCGAAGACTACTTCCACCTCGACCCCGCCGACTACCTCCTCTCGCTGACGGCGAAGTACATCCTCTCCGAGCTCGGCTCGCCCGGCAAGTCCGGCTCGTTCTTCTACTTCTCGCGCGACTACCGGTTCATCATCAAGACGATCCACCACAACGAGCACAAGTTCCTGCGCCGGATCCTCCCGCAGTACTACCGCCACGTCAAGGAGAACCCGCACACGCTCCTCTCGCGCTTCTACGGGCTCCACCGCGTTAAGCTGCCGCACGGGCGCAAGATCCACTTCGTCATCATGAACAACCTGTTCCCCGCGCACAAGGACGTGCACGAGACGTACGACCTCAAGGGCTCCACCGTCGGCCGCGAGTACCCCGAGGAGAAGGCGGCGAAGAACCCGCGCGCGGTGCTGAAGGACCTCAACTGGATCAAGCGCCGCAAGACGCTCGAGCTGGGCCCGGAGAAGCGCGCGCTGCTCACGGAGCAGCTGCGGCGTGACTCCGACCTGCTCAAGGAGCTCGGGGTGATGGACTACAGCCTGCTCGTCGGCATCCACAGCATGCGTCGCGGGAACCGCGACAACGTGCGGCGCAATACTCTGCGCGTCTTCTCCGTAAGTCCCGCCTCTCTTCACCGCCGCTGTGTACGCTAACGACCGTGCAGCCCGACGTGCCCGCGATCAACAGGAAGAAGACGATAGGGAAGGGCCCACAGTCGCCCGAAGCCATCGCGATGCGCCGCATCATGCGCGAGGCGGACCCGCAGAGCCTCGGGTCGGCGACGATCACGCTGCCCGAGGAGGACACGGGGGAGCGCCAGCACTTCCTGTTCTACCAGGACGAGGGCGGGCTGCGCGCGACGGACGAGGCGAACGAGGGGCTCGACACGATCTACTACCTCGGTGTCATCGATATCCTCACGCCGTATAACACGTTCAAGAAGCTCGAGCACTTTTGGAAGGGGCTCAGTGCGGATCGGGTGAGTCTCCTTTCGTTGCGCGCGAGGAGGCGGGTGCTGATGCTTTGGGGTCGTGCAGCACAAGATCAGTCCTGTGCCGCCCGTTGAGTACTCCCAACGCTTCTTCTCGTTCATGAGGGCGATCATGCGCGGCGGCGGAGGCGGCGAGCGGTTCATGGCGGACCCGCCGTCAGAACCATAGTTCGTCGCCCTTCCTTCCCGCTCCCGCTCTCCCTCTCGTCGCCCTCCGCCCGCGCTCGCATCGGTTCGTCTCGTCTCGTTTCGCGGCGCGAGCGCCATAGTGCCTCGTCGCGTCGGTGTTTAGACTATCCATCGGACTTGTCGCCCCCTGCATACTCGCATGTATCTCATCATCGCATCCGCGCACGCCACCCACCCTACCCGCCGCCCTCTTGCACCCACGCCCGCCCCCACCACATCCCCATCCCCATCCCCTCCTCGTCGCCTCGCAACGTCGCTCATCATATCCTACTCCCGAGCATACCCCTTCGCCGTCACCCTGTCGATAGCACCGGTACCCGCCGCGGGTCGCTTGCTGCGCCCGCCCCACCCTCGTTTGTCTCCCTCTTACGTATTTGCACGCGCGTCGTCGTCGCCGCGCGTCCTCACGCTCCCTCCCTCACTCTCGCATGCTTTCTTTTCCGTCTCGTTTCTGTGTTTATCTCGCGTTCGCGTTCCGATTAGTAGGCCTGAACTTGGACTTGGTAGTAGTGGATCTGGGGCCGGTCGGTTGGGAGCTTGAGCTCGCGCTCGTTAGTTCGTCGGTTCGTTTATACAGTATATAATGTACTATGTGTGCTGATATACAAGTCGGAGTTTTCGTCCGTGCGGCGTGCGATGCGAGCGGAGTCTGTGCGTCCGTCGGGTGTGGTATACTGTACTGTACCCGCCAGACGTTAAGCGATGTCCCCTGTCCCGGGGGCCTCGTCGCCTCGCCTATATGGGCGCTTGTCCCCATGTCCCCGGCCACTCGTCGCCTACCCTCCTCCTTCCCAATTCGGTAATTTTTCAAGGCGATGGGCGCTTGCGGGCGCTTAGCCATCGCTAGGCCAATCACTGCGTGTCAGAGGTCGATAGTGAGAGTGCGCCTGGCGCGCGGGGACGCACGTGGACATAGGCTGTGGCTGTGAGAGATAATCGCACGAGCGCTACCGCGGTCGATCGCCGTCTACTCGCGGCTCTCTCGGATAGACCAACCTTGCCTATCCCCAGCAGACGAGGATCTCGTCTACGTCAATCCATGATCGTACACCCCCTGTCTCGCGAGCTGCACGATAATCTCTGCTAGCGTTTATAGGCAAGAATCATGTGTACTCCTCTTAGCAAGCCATAAGTACACCTAGCAAAACATGGGCCATCGATCACTCGGTCGGCCCCGCCGTCAGTACTTACCATAGCCAGGGCCTAGGAGCCCAACTCCATCGATATGGGCCTGCGCCGGTCGCCGAGCTGCTCTATCTTCAAGAGATCAAGGGATAACAGCCTTGGGCCCCGCTCCGCTGACGGCGAAGTACTAGTACTCGTGCTCCTACCTTGGGTAGCAGCTTCAATACCACCTACATCTCCGGCTTCGAGTGAGTGCGGACACGCTCATTTCGTACGTTCCACCATCTGACGTGTAGCCTGAGGTCGCTATGAGCTCTCGTAGGCGGCACCAGTCTCGGAAACAGGAGAGTCGTCGTCGGCCTCCGGAGACAGGCAGCGCGCACCCACTCAGGGTAGCAGTGCCGGTCAACCACACAGAAGGCCGCTCCGCAGGAATTCTCCCACATGTTCCACCTTCGCCGCCTGCATCGAGGCTCGGTGAAGGCAGTAGCGTCATCGACCCGACAGCGTATATAAACCCCCTTCCTCTTGCAGGTCCAGTTCACGGCAAGTCCTCTTGTTCCTCATTCTCACCCATCCCACTCTATCCTTACCTCTCTCGCTTTACCCCAGCCCATACCTCCTCGCAGAATGCCCACTCGCTTCGTGATCCCTCTCGGTCCCCCAGCAATCGCTCGATCACCACCCCGCCTCTCAGCCACGGCAGCGGCACGCGCGACTTCGAGGTAGAGGATTGCGAGGGTGAGAACCTATCACGCTCGTGCGCATATTGTTGCTAATCTGGTGCGCTCATGTCAGACACGCGCTCACGAGACCGAGAGACAAGCACGGCATCGGCACCAGGGTTGATTGTATCCGAGCCAACAGTCGACGAGATCGTCGAGGACCTTCTGCCTACGCCAGCACCCAGGTTCGACTTTGAACCACCCCCGCGCCCCTACCCCGTTCTGGTTGCCTCGACTCGACACTGGTTCTGGCGAATCGCGATCCTCCTTGCCGCCTGGCTACATCTATTCTATCATCTCTCTCATGCCGGCTGCAACCTTCTGCTCAAGGTGCTCCGACTCCTCTTCGTCACCCTCGGACACTTGGAACGAGGCGAGCAAGTACAGTTCACCCTGAGGACTTCGTTCCGCCGACTAGGGCTGGTTGATCGGTTCGTTATCCTGCCCGTCTGTCCTGTCTGCCACCATCTCTTCCCTCCCGACTTCTACCTCTCTTCACTGGCCTGTGATTCTTGTCTCACGCCGCTCTTCAAACTCGGTGAGGCCGGAGAGAACAGTGGGGGGAACTTTAACTACGAGGTTCCATCCCAGCGGGCAGGTTCCCCTCCTACGCCACGTCTTCAGTGCCCTCAAAGTCCCCTCGCGGACAGTGTCGTTCATTTCGTCCATGAAGGGGAGAATGAGCGGGACTCCGATCGTTGGCGAAGCGAGACAACCACGAGCGGGGCGAAGTCACGCATTCAGGACGGAAGGATCTGGCGGACGCTCCGGGGAGCAGATGGCGGCCTGTTCTTTGACAACAGACCTGACCGGCCGAATCGTCATGACCTGCAGCTTGGGGTGACACTCGGGTTCGATGGGTATGCAACGAGCTCACCTCCGTCAGCGCTGCGCTCACCCGATCTTCCGTAGCTTTGGATACCAGCGCAGCAGTTTCTCAGGGACGCACAGCTCAGGCGCTCTCTCGCTGTCATTTGCCAATCTCCCGTATACGTCCCGCTATCGCGCCCACAACTTGAAGCTCTATGGCCTAACGCCAGGACCGACCGAGTTTACGGCGGACGAGCTGCAACATTTCATGAAGAATCTTGTCGACGATCTTCTCAGGCTCTACGAGGAGGGAATCTTTATCAAGACTCCGCTCTATCCCGAAGGTATGCAGTGTTCTCGAGTCTCCTGCCCGGATGCACGTTACTCACTCAATGTGGCAGGGCGTCGCATCCGAGTCGTCC
>PUDQ02000103.1:0-40771 GCA_002964805.2 Trametes villosa | reverse complement strand
TCAACGTGTCCTTGACCTGCTTGATATGGCTAGGCCGGTCGCCGAAGAGGAGTAGATCGTCGACATAGAGTACGACAATCGTAACGAAATCCCCCCCTTGTCGCCGATATACGTAGACTCCGGCATCAGAGTACGTCCGTTTGAATCCCATGTCAAGGAGAGACTTGTGGATTTTGGCATTCCACTGATGAGACGCCTGCTTAAGGCCGTAGATAGCCTTTTTAAGCAAACAGACGTAGTTCTCCTTGCCGCGTACGGCCCAACCTTCCGGTTGTTCCATGTAGATCTCCTCCTCCAAGTCGCCGTTCAGGAACGCGGTCTTTACGTCCATAGACTCGATGTCCCAGTCCTCAAGCGCAGCGTGCGCGAGGAGGTAACGAATCGATTCGAACCGCGCCACTGGCGAGAAAGTCTCGTTGTAGTCCTCCCCCCAGATCTGGGTAAAGCCCTTGGCTACGAGGCGAGCCTTGTACCGTCCATCGTGTTTGATGTCATACACCCAACGATTGGCGACGACATGACGGTTCTTAGGGCGAGGTACGAGGATCCAGGTCTTGTTTTCCAGAAGCGAGTCATACTCAGCTTTTTCAGCAGCTTGCCACTTAGACGCTTCAGGCGAACGCATGGCATCCCGATGGGTATTCGGTAAGCCCGCCTTATACTGAGCGGCAGCGAGAAAAGCAAGCAGAGTCTCCGCTTGCTCGTGCTGAGTACCATCTGCGTCCGTACGTGCATCAACCCGAGCAGGGGGTTCATCACCGTACGTACTGTCCCCATAGCGCTTAGGCGGTCTGACCTCGCGATGAGGCTTATCGCGCGCAATGCTAGGACCTCCCACTGGCTCATGACGGCGGCGCACGTGGGCAGGACGAGGAGGGGGAACAGGCGGAGGTGTGGGTGGGACGTTCAGGTTCAGCGGGAGCTTCTGGCTCTGGAGCTGGAGGAGCAGGAGCGGGTGGAGGGTCCAGAACCTCAGGCTGAGGCTCAGGAAGTTGGACAGGAAGAGGAGGGAGCTCGTCGTCATCAGCGTTCGAGGCTCCATCAGACGGCTCGGTGTACTCTGGGAACGGACTATCATCCGGGGTAACAGGATGATCGCCGGGGGTTTTACGTGCAGGGAAAGACTCTTCGTCAAATGTCACATCGCGAGACACGACGATAGAGCGGGTGGCCGGGTTCCAAAATCTGTACCCCTTTGAACCGGCTTCATACCCCACGAAGGTCATCTCGACAGCCTTCTTGTCGAGCTTTCCAGCGCGCTCTGACTTCTGCACGTGAACATATGCTTTGCACCCAAAAACGCGGAAGTAGGACACGTCGGGGACGGTCCCATCCCAGACCGTAATGGGGCAGCGCCATTTAAGGCGACGCATGGGCTGACGATTGTAGATATGGACGGCTGCTTCCATAGCGAGCTGCCAGAAACCGTGGCTGAGTCCAGCTTGGTGAAGCATGGACATGGCCTTTTCGACGACGGTACGGTTCCAGCGTTCTGCGCGTCCATTCTGCTGAGGCGACTTAGGCATCGTCTTATGGTGCTCGATCCCATGCTTGCGAAGATGATCGGTAAACTCCTTCGAGGTGTATTCCCCCCCGCGATCAGAACGGACTCGCTTGATCTTCTTGCCAGTCTGGTTCTCAGCCCACGCCTTGTAGTCGTCGAACGCACGGAAGGCGTCAGACTTGTGCTTAAGGTAGTAGGCGCGAGCGAGACCGGAGTGATCGTCGATAAAACCAGCGAAGTACGAATAACCGTTGATCGAGCGGGTACGCATGGGGCCATCCAGATCAGTGTGGACGAGCTCAAGGGGCTCAGTCGCACGCTTTTCTGAAGGAGGGAAGGAGGAGCGATGGGATTTGCCAAAGGCGCATCCGTCGCATGGTTCACCGTCCGCAGGGTCGATAGCATCAACACCTTTTACGTTCGAAGGAAGCTTGGAGAGAGCCTCCTTGCCTGCATGTCCGAAGCGACGATGCCAGGTCTTATAGGTACGAACGTTCAGGTCGAGCTTAAGACTGTCCGCAATCTCGAGTTCACACTCATAGAGATTAGAACGCGGGACATACTGCGCCTCCAGGATTTTACGTCCTGGGATTGTAATCGTAGCACCATGAGCAACAGAGCCCGTAGGCAGCCTGTTGAAGATGGTCATCTTCCCGTCTCCTTGGAAGATGGAATAACCTTGCCGCTCGATAGTGCCAGTAGAGAAGAGTCGTGAGGCCGCTTTAGGGACATAGCAGACCTTAGGTAGCGTAATCTTCCACTTAACACCGTCGATGTACGTCTCAGCCTTAACGGTACCCTCGCCTACACCAAGTACAGAGTTCCCGCTTCCAGCAGTGCTGAAGACAATGGGGTCGTTGTACTCGTGATAAGTAGCGAAATCGGCGAGGTTCCAGGTGACATGCATGGAGGCTCCTGAGTCCATAAGCCAACGAGTAGGAATCACGCCAGCGGCATTAGCCGCACGATAGAAAGAAGCGTGCATAGAGGCGTCCTCAGAGGAGGAGGCGCCTGCGGACTCGACTACAAGTACATTGGCAGCGGGAGCGACGACGTGAGCGGTATTGGTAGTGTCCTTTCCTTTCCCTTTATCCTTCTTCTTCCCACCATTGCCCTTGCCGTTGGGACGCATCTCAGGGTGCTTCTTGTAGCAAGTGGACTCGTGATGAGTCGCACTACCACAGTGGGAGCACGGGCCCTTCGGCTTAGGCTGCGTCTTGGAGACGCGGGAGGCGGACTGTCCGGACTTGCGCATGGACTCCTCAGCGAGAGACTTCGCGAGGATGACGTCGACGGTAAGTTTCTCGAGCTCCGTCGTGGCCATAAGCGCAGAGATCATGGACCGGTAGGACTCCGGGACCTTGGACAGAAGGATGAGGGCCTGGATCGTCTCCTCGAGCTTGATCCCATTGGTAGAGATCTCGCGGAGGCGGGTGACGATCTTGCTCGACTGGTCCTGAATGGACTTCTGGTCCGACATGCGACCTTCGCTGATGAGGGCCTCAAAGAGGCCCCAGACGTGCGCACTGTTCGGTTTCCCAAACTTGGTCTGCAGCGCGTCCCACATCTGCTTGGCTGTAGCAGTTGTGCCAGCGACGGTTGCGGCGGAATCCAGGATGTAGTGGAAGCTAGGCGCGGTCCGGATGGTGATGAGACCGGCGGCCTTGTTGTTTTGCTTCTTCCACTCCTTGGAGGCTTCCGCATCAGTAGCGGCGGGCTGAGTGCCCGTGATAGCCTCCCAGCAGTCGGCGAACATGAGGTAACCCTTCATCTTCGCGGCCCAGTCCGCATACTGAGCGGCGGAAGAGAGAGCGGGAACAGATTCTGGTTTGATATCCCCCATGACGAGGAGAAAGAACTCGGGGGAATCGGTGAAGTCTTCGCCGAAGTCTAGATCGAATGGAGTTGGAGAGGGCGAGCGCGAAGAGACTTCAGAATCTGGGAGAGGAACGGTTGTAGGAGACGGGGGAGCAGACTGAGGGAGCGGAACGAGGTGCCAATGGCCAACCTGGTGAGGACTGATGAGAGCGGCCCAGCTTCGAGAAGGTCCTCGAGGTGCTTGATCGTAGCGGTTAGGGCAGGGATGCTCGTCGCAAGGGGTGTAACTGTCGTCCTCTGGATACCAATGACGATCGAACTGATCTTCTGTGTCGAAGACGTGGAAACGACCAGAACAGTCAAATGGTTCGGAGGAGGCGACGGAGGAATCAGAAGAAGAGCCTTGAAGGTCTGCGTCAACTTCTTCCTCAGAGTCCAGGACCAGGGGTTCCGCTGTTGTGGGCTCCAAAGTGGTTCAGGGAAGCGCGATGATTGACTTGCTGTGTGCACGAAGAGAGAGAGATGAACACCTGTTGCGGTGCACCAGGAATCCAGGCAGCCGATATGCCCGAAGACCCAGATAGAAGTCGCCAACTGTGCCCAAGAAAGCTACTAGGTACGTATGGCTATCCGACGCAAAAAGCTATAGTAAGGAGGGTCCGAACGGTTGTCCTCCGGTCCAAAGCTCAGAACGAGCCCGGCTACGACGACTGGCAGCTGCAAGTGCAGGGCCTGGTCGAAGTATATGAGAAGAAAGGCCGGACTATAAAAGGCCTGTGTAGCTAGGTGCGTGCGAGTACGTAGGGCTAGTAAAAGCACTCAGGGCTGCGTCACGAGCGCAGAAATGTCCCCCTGGTAGCAGTGTCGGCGGGCACAGTCAAGAGGTTAGGAAGATGGAGGAGGGTGTGCACAAACCAGCGAGGTCGACGAAGCAAAGGTGCGCGCGCGGTGTCGACGATGAGGAGCAACCGGTTAGAGCGCAGGGCTCATAACCTGATGAACTCTGAACCTGGAAGGCTGTAAGCCGCACAAAGAGAGGTCTTCAGTCTGTGAGAGAACGACTATGATTGCATAGTACTGTACCTGTAAGCCGCACAAAGAGAGGCTACAAGTACTAGTAAGTAAACATGTAAAGGCGCATAGGTAATATGGGACTTACTCTTCAGTCTGTGAGAGAACAACTGAAGAGCAGAGGCCTGCAGAGTCCTCCTTATATACTACTGAGGGAGGACGATGAATAAGCATAGAGAAGAGATCATATGACCGTCCAGAGGACGCTGACTGAGCGAGGAGGGACGCTGACTGAGCGAAGGTAGGACGATGAGTAAGACGAGAGCATGTGATGTCCATGGCTGAGTAACACTAAGCTCCAGACGGGTCTAGAATAGTCAGGAGCATCGTAGAACGTACCAGAAGCATAGGTAGGGATGGCAGGATGCCGAGTATGTACAGGACAAAAGAATGTACGTATATGGTAAGTAGGAAAGTCCATGCCGGCGTAACGTAGACGCACGGCCACTAACACTGCCACTCCCGGTCCGGCACAGCCGTAGACACGGAAGTTCAACACAAACAGCCTAACAAATTTAGTGTCTTCAACACTAGAGCATGCTTACTGTCCCAAACAGCCAGACAAGTTTAATCTCTTGAACGGCGTAACAAATTTAGTGTCTCGAATGGTGTAGCAAATCTAGTGTCTCGAACAGCATAACAAAGTTAGCAGCTTGGACAGCACAGCATGCTGACCACCCATACAGCCTGACAGATTTAATGTCTCGAACGGCTTAACAAGTTTAATGTCTCGAACAGCGTAACAGATTTGGTGTCTCTAACGGCGTAGCAAATCTAGTGTCCCGGATGGCACAGCATGCTTAGCATCCCAAACAGCCTGAGCGATTATATCCATCAAACAGCATAACAAATATAGTCTGTCGAATGGCGGAGCATGCTTAGCATCCCACACAGCCTGATAAATTTGATCTCTCAAACGGCGTAACAAGTTTAGTCAGTCGAACAGCAGCGCATGCTCACGGCCTCGAACGGCGGAGTACGCTTAGCATCCCGAACAGCCTGAGTGATTTGATCTCTCGAACAGCGTAACAAGTTTAGTCTGTCGAACAGTGGAGCACGCTTAGCGTCCTGAACAGCCTTGGTGATTTGATTTCTCGAACGGCGTAACAAATTTAGTCTGTCGAACAGCGGAGCACGCTTAGCATCCCGAACAGGCTGACAGATTTGATCTCTCGAACAGCAGAACAAATTTAGTCTGTCGAACAGTGGAGCACGCTTAGCGTCCTGAACAGCCTGAGTGATTTGATTTCTCGAACGGCGTAACAAATTTAGTCTGTCGAACAGCGGAGCACGCTTAGCATCCCAAACAGGCTGACAGATTTGATCTCTCGAACAGCAGAACAAATTTAGTCTGTCGAACGGCGGAGCACGCTTAGCGTCCTGAGCAGCCTGAGTGACTTGATTTCTCAAACGGCGTAATAAATTTAGTCTGTCGAACAGTGGTGCATGCTCACGGCCTCGAACGGCGGAGCACGCTTAGCATCCCGAACAGCGGAGCACGCTTAGCATCCCGAACAGGCTGACAGATTTGATGTCTCGAACGGTGGAGCATGCTTAGCGTCCCAAACAGCCTGACAGATTTGATTTCCCGAACACCACTACAAATTTAGTCTGTCGAACAGCTGTGCATGCTTACGGTCTCAAACGGCGGAGCATGCTTAGCGTGCTGAACAGCCTGAGCAATTTGATCTCTCGAACGACGTAGCAAATTGAGTTTGTCGAACAGCTGCGGATGCATGCTTACCGTCCTGAACAGCCTGACAGATTTGATTTCTCGAACAGCGTAGCAAATTGAGTCTGTCAAACAGCTGCGCATGCTGACAGCCTCAAACGGCGGAGCATTTTTAGCGCCCCGAACAGCCTGATAAATTTGATCTCTCGAACGGCATCACAAGTAAGTTAGTCTGTTGAACGGCTGCACATGCTCAGGGCCTCAAGCAGCGGTGAAGAAACTTACCGCTTCGTGTCTAAACGGAGTCACAATTTTGGTGCCTCGCACAGCTGAGCTTGCTTGGTGTTTTGATCAGCCTAACAAATTTCGTGTCTCTAACAGCTTAGTATGCTTAGCATCGCCAACACCCTAACAGATTTAGAGCTCCAAACATCTTGACAACCTTAGCTCCTCAAACAGGCTAATACACTTAGTGCCCCGAACAGCTGCTACACTTGCTAACATTGCAAACAGCCTAACCAAGCCACACCTTACGGAGTCTCTGATCCGCGTGCGCTGCTGTCCCACCGGGGTGGCTGCACCGACTTGGTTTGTTGGAACATGCTTGTTTGCAGAGGTCCCTTCGATCAGTGGTATCTGCCGCCTTCGCCAATTAATTTTCAACGCTGGTTCGATCCCCCACGGTAGCAGACTTTTTACTAATTCCCTCCCACACCCTCCGAGTCCAGGCCACGTACGTCTTGACTTAGCTGCGCGGAGTCGGATCCGCCACGACTCCCCCGTATGCTCTCAGGGGCTCACAAAAACATTTTGTTACTGGCCGGTACTATACACATGTGCGTGGTAGCTACGCTCGACATCGAGTAGCCCTCTCCGAAGCAGTCTCCGAGTCCGGAGCGGAGCCTCCCCCTACTGACAGGCCCCCGGGTCAGACTGACCACGAGTAGACGTGCCGACTTGTCCTTCATAGAGTGCGGCGTATTGAGGGAAGTTTACCGGGTCTGCGATGCGGCGTAGATCGTCGACGATCTCCGCTACTCGCTGGTGGGCTCGGAAGGAGGCGTCCGAGAATTGCCGATTGAAATCCCAGTAGGTGAGGTACTTGGCGAACCGGATCCGGACCCACGACGCTTGGCCGCTCGGTGAAGACGGTGGTACCTGCCACCGCACTTCAGCGTTATGCTGTTGAGTCGGCCGGGGTGAGCATCAAGTGTGCATGAGGTCGAAGACTGTGCACACCTCATCGCTGCTGACTTTCCAGCCTACCGAAATCACGGAAGAGTACCAGGTCACGCCTGATTGTGCGGAGGTGATGATGAGAGCATCTGCCAGCCACATTAAGAACCCAGTTGAGACCACAGTATAGGGTATGTCGGCACTCACATCGATCCCGGTGAACCTCAATAATCAATACGGAACACGCTTGGAAGCTCGTCTCCTCATCGGGCGAGGGTGTCCGCGCGAAAGTCACGGCGCGGGTGGCGGCGAAATGTACATATTCCAGTCTGCGCAACTTGATTTAGCCTCTGCTCGTCGAACTCAGGGCACCAACTCAACTGTTGCTCGGAGTCCATGCTAGCGGGAGGATTGGACGGGGAAGAAATGAGGGGTGAGAGGTGAGTGGCGTGGACTGCATGCACCTATATGACCACCGATGTGAAAGGCCTTTGTCCAGGGCTTTCAGCGTGAACTCACCGAGCACGAGGGACAAACACTGGCACCGCCGGGAGCTCACGCAAACCCAGTGTGGGGATCATACAGGTTGTCATTTTCAGTGGTCTGCTACCGTGATACTCGACATCTACTAAGTATATATGTACGTTGCAAGGCACCGGGCGCGATCTAGGCTATCAATCGCCCGCCCTCGGCGGAACGCACATCCGGCGATCCACCAGAAAGCCCGCGCCTCCACGTTCTGCAACGTCGTCCGCGTCAAGCCATGCGCAGCATCCCATGACAGAACATCACAGGTACATGCAGGAGCAGCAGAGCGTGTCACGGCTACGAGCGAAGCGACGACGTAGACGCAGAACAACAAGGCAGCTGCAGTGTGGAACCGCCGCTAGAACTCATGTCAGTGCGTACCGTACCTGGCCGAGGATAGGTACACACCTCAGTCAGTAGGCATGTCCGCGTCCGGGGAGATGGCTTGATGTCGTAGTTGAGGGGCGTGCTACGCTCGGGGGATACGAGCGGAGGACCGAGCGCCGCGCGGCACTCTGCTTGGGAAGGGGGAGCGTCCACCTCGATTCGACGAGAGGGCGCTGCCGGAACGGAGCCCAGGATCACATGCGGAAGGGCTGACGGGAATAGGTACGTCCCCTGATCGAAGAGTAAGAACGGATAGGTAGAGAGGACTGCGACGATTTGATAGAGCCTGAGAGCGGTGGACCGAGACTGAGCTGCCGCACGCCCGAATCCGGCGGGCCTCGTCAAGGACAATGAGGATCCATGATGGTATACCCTCGTACTCCCCGTGGCCGAAGGGACGATGAGGGGTCTGGGGGACGCATGGGAATAATCCTCGTCGTTGCTGGGTGCCACGTGGGTGTCGGCGTCCACGTCGGCTTCGAGAGCTTCTCGCAGAGGTGCCTCCCAAAGGGGTATGGGGCGCGGGATATCACTGGTAGTCGCACATTGAAGCACGGTCTCGAAACAGGCCCGGAAGGACGTATCGTCGCCACGAGGACATGGCGAGACCGCGACCGCGACCACTGCGCAGAGCTCCGATCGTCCCCGACGGTCGGCGTAGGTGTCGAGCAAGGAAGGCGAGATCGCCGGTGAAGCGATCGCATGTTCAGCGCTAGATTCGAAACTCGGATGCAGGGGCGTATCCTGGTCGAAGCCAGATTGTGGGGCGGCAACTACAACAGACACCCGTGGGCCGAGAGGCAGATGAGCCTCCTCCTCGGTGGCATGGTCGCTCAAAGCGGCAAGTGCCGTAGCCGCTTCCTCTTCGTCGAGCTCGAAAGACGCGCAGAGGGTGACATCTTCGTCGTCACTCGACGGTAGGGCTGCGACCGCGTCACACCCACTACTGAGAGAACATGTCGGTACCTGAGTATAGGCGTCGTCGACGGTCACTAAGTGGCCCGAGGTGAATACGACTGTGGGGGAAGGGGGAGCGGGGGGCATCGCAGAGGTCTTGTTGAGGCGCTGCCGCAAGGCGCCGATCTCCACTATGCGATGGCGCAGTTAGCGGATGAGATCGCCGCGACCCAGAGTGAACGACTCACAGGTTTTCTCCTTGTTCTCAGTCTTCAAACGCGCGATGGTTTCCTCCGAGCTGAACTCCAGGTTGATATAGTCCGTCCTCGCTCCGTCCAGCGCGAGTGTCATGTCTTCCAGCTGATTCCCGAGAGTGGAGCTTCGATCGCGGTACAAGGCGACCTCTGAGTCTAGGGAAGCCTGCGCCCATGAGCATGCGACGACCGGGACCGATCTGCGAGAAGACTTACATTTTCTCGTTGCAGATAAGCTTCGCGGCTGTTAGCGGCCCTGGCAGCGCTGTCGCGCTCCAGAACCGATGCGTCGTACTTGCAACGCCACTCCTCGACGCTGGCCTGAAGATCGCGGGCTTCCTCGCGAAGGACCTCCTGCACACGCTCATTAACCTTCATCTCTGCGGGACCCCATCGAGAGCGTCATACCTTGTCGGAAAGCAGCGCAGCGTTTTTCCCCTCAAGAGCGCGATACCGTGCCATCTGCCGTGCCTGCGCCTCTTCGTGCTGTTGGACAGCGTGGTTCATCTGCTCTTCGAGCCTGATGATAGTTGCGTCGTCCTTCGCCTAGGAAAGACTTATCAACGAAGGAAAAAAGGACAGAGACATCGCAGACTCACCTCTCTCTCGTAGCAGCGGCGTACTTCTTGCTGAAGCGACGCCCTCGCTTCCTTCTCTACGCACAGCTCACCCTCCAAGCTAGCTACTTGTTCCATCGCGCCGTCGAAGTCATCTTTGAGTTTCGCGAAGTTCCGATCGGCTGTCCGCATGGTGCAGCAGCACCATGCTCTCAAGCTAGGTTGCAAGACAATGGGCGGTATCTTGCATATCTTGCACGTCGGTTGTTCGCCTACAGCTGCTGATTAGCACTCGGGGCCAAAACGGCTGGAAGTATAGGTCAACTTACCCCCTTGGTCCCCCGCTCCTACCAGCACCGCACCATATTCAGAGTCCTAACGGATAGGATAGAGACTTCATGAGCTCCCGAGTCGTGTGGTGGCAATCTGTCACCTACTGGCATAGAGAAGGCGGTCGTATGGAGAAATCGCTGAAGACGGGAAGAGAGGGGGTCGAAGAAAGGCAGAGTGCAGCTTGCCGCGCCTCTGAGGCTGTCATCATGAGCTCAGACATAGGAGGCCGGCCAGACAAAGAGATAGTCGTGCACGCGGCGGAGTGGCATCGTCGAAGTACAGCTAGGACGTCGCCGTGCGGGTTCGCAGGATCCACTTAACGCCCACACCCGGCGCTTAGTAACCTGCATACACAACACTTAATTCGATTAATTTGTTTAACACAGCAGATATACGGCGCTTGTATGGCGAGCAGAAGATTGAATTATAGAAGACTACGAGTACAGGTACATTCAGAAACGAGCATGTTTTAGAGAGGGTAGAGGTGGCCGAGCTACAGGTCGAGAGCGCTGGGAATGTGGAGGGGGAGGTTATGCTCGGCGGCATGCTCGACCAGGGGCGCCGCCTCCGTCAGGAACCTTCGACATACCACTCACGTCAGAAGGGCGATGGAGGAGCAGGAATCAACGGCGTACCTCTGCACAGCAGTCTCTGCGAGATGCTTATATGCCGGGCTCCCCATGTTCACGACAAAGGACCGACAGCCGCCGCGCATGATGATCAATCCTCCCCGCCAATCGACACCCGGGACGACCGTCTTGAGGGCTGGGTTGATGTCGCACTCCTCACAGTACTGCGCCGCAATGAGGAAGCGATGGAAGCGACCGAGGCCGTCCACGAGAGTGACCCAACACTCATGGAGACGCACGTCTGCGCCCAGGATGGCCTCGAAAGAGGGGAAGGACGGGTTGGCGGCGCCGTCATGGGTGGGATGAAGGGCCGTGGGGACTTTGATTGGAGTAGGCTGTCGTTTGTCCTGACCGTATATGATGCCGACGATTGACTTCATCGTGGGCTGTGGACAAACACGACGGTCAGCAAGAGGGCCTGTCCACACAATCTCAGGCACTTACGTTCGCGCACTTGAGTGGAGTACGGACGCTAGGCATGGTCGAGGATCCAGAAAGTGAGCCACAGACAGAGCACTGAGAGAGATGACGGGTGACGGACAAGAGGACGTTTGATGAGTGGCGACTGCTCGCCTTTATACCGGCATTCTGGGGTACACGCACGTCTCGGTACACGTGCAGACAAGCCAGTTGGATCTCCGGCGGGCCTGCACGCAGAGACCGCGCAGGAAGTCGAAAGGTCCTGTAGTCGCCACCGGCTCCTGCATCTACATGCTGAAAAGGTCACCTCGCCTCCGAGTCGCGAGAGGGTATCAGGCGAGGTTCAAGTTCCTGGTAGTAGTACTGAGCGGGCCCGTAAGGTCAGGCGCTCGAGGTAGTCACGTACCATCACGTGATCGCACCCGGATGCCGCGCGACGCTCACCGAAGCCCTGTAGCTCTATACCACCATCTTGAGACGAGCTTCCTGACTCTCTTAGCCATCGCCCCTCGTTACAATGGTCTCTCCTTACTCTAGGCCTACTCGGTCCCTGGATCATCGATCCAGCATCACTGCTGCTGCCTTCAGTCTTGACGCGGCCCTTCTCGCCACAGCCACTTCCGACGGCGGATTATACCTCTGGGGTGTCAAGAGCTGCAACTTGCTGCGCTCGGCGGCTGGAGATACTACTGTGATATGTATACAGTGGATTGGACTGGAGAACACATTTCTATGCGGCACAGGGAGCGGAAACGTGGCCAATTGCGCGTGGCTGCCGGTGTGTACTATCCCTAGCATAGTCGTGCGCAGAGCAATAATTACTGATAGTGTTCTGAAGACTACCGAGTCGCTAGATATCATAGGATTTCTAGCGCACTCTAGCGCTGTCAATTGTATGTCTGCTTCCGGTCCTCTCGTCGCTACAGGGGCTGGGCAGGAGCTACGCGTCTGGGAGTGGTGCGAGAAAGGTACGCCACTGTAGCCGATACTACTCTACACATCCTACGCCAGCTTACCTATTGAACCAGCGCCATGGCTTCTACTGGCAGATATTGTACCTCCCTCTCTCAGGGTGGGACAGCCAGAGCACCATGAGATCCTTATCACTGCCGTCACCTGGGCTACCGAGGATTCTCACTCGCTTCTCATCGTCACCTACCTACACGAAGGCGTCTTGTAAGTATTGCGTCACTTCCTTCTGTGCGTAGGCTGATCTTCGACAAGCTTCTACGAGGAAGGCACATGGGATTGCATACGGTCTATCTCCACCCAGGGAATGGCGTACGCTGCTTCTACATCTGCGCTACCCGATCTCACTAGTTTCACGGTGCGGTTCTGACAGCTTATCCGCGAGTCTCTCTGCGAGCTCGAAGCTCCTGTCGGTCCTCTGCCTCGGTCAAGGTTTCGAAGTCTACTCGGTCAAGACGGGGCGTCGCCTGCGAAACTTTCCATATCTAGGTGAAGGCCGCGCAGCGTCCAGCCGCTTTGTAGAGGATGACCGCTACCTCGCCTGTGGTAGCGGCACAGGCGAAGTGTCCTTATGGGACGTTCGCACAGGCGAAGTCGTTCAGACGCTTCCGCACTACGGTGAGTTAGCTTGAGCTAAGAACTCACCCATCGGCGTTGATGTCGACTACGACGACCAGTGCACGACAAGGTCCCAATCGTTGACGTGAGTTTGTCACTTTCCGCGGCTTCGCTGTATGTCTGACATCGGGGCAGGCCTCATCGAGCACCGCCGGTGTGTCTTACCTTGTGACGGCAGTCTCCGACGAGCTCAATCCATACGCTATCATCTGGTCCAATGGTAAGTATCTCAGGCTGGTGAGAGACGCAACGATTGAAGAACCCTTCGCAGCCCGCCCGCGAGAGGACACAGATAGCTCTGACTCGGCGGTAACGCGCGCAGCTATTCAGCGAGATCGCGCTGATACTGACAGTTCGCTAGGTATTCTTCTCAGGGCACCCTGCGGTGTTGATTTTGGCCGTGGCCAGTATCTTCACGCTATTTGCCTTGATGCCCACGTCCTGAAGTTTCGCGCGCTTAGACCCGAGTCGGGTTCTGCGGAGAGTGTACTCGTATGTAGCCCCCCTGTATTTCCCTAGCCCCACCTACACGTCCATTTCTCCCCCAACGACCAACCTAAGTTTTCCTGGTCACCCATGTTTCATCGGAAGGTCTGCGCGGTGCGAAGGGCGTGGTACAGTCCGTAGTTCACGGAGACATCGGCTGCGCACCGCTCAGTGCACTAACTAATTTGGGCTAAGTCACGCGCGCCCGGTCCACGCCGCATGCGGTCCCCAGGGAATTTCCTCCTTCCCTCCTTCCACCTGTTCCCTTCCCGCTATCATCCCATACATCTCCGTTGCGCTCAAAGTCAAGGTCAAGCTCCCGATCATATGCAAGTCTCATCGTTGTCGCTCAATAACATACAGTATCAGCTCGGCTCTTCGCCGCCAGCCCGACTATCCCGCGAGATCATGGCTGATGACAACGCTGCGGGGACGATAGAGAGTACGTTCCAACAGGTACTTCCGCGCTCTTTGCTAATATACCGGGCGTAGGAATACTTAGGCGGGAAGTGGTGCTACTGAAGGAGGCGCTACGTCGCAAAACCAAACAGGCGCAGGGCCTCGCCGTGGTTGTCAATCTGTATCTGCAAGACGTGGAATACTACCGTGGACGTAACAAGGAGCTCGAGGAGGAGCTCGCACTGCGACTTCGCTCCGATCCTGCAGCTCTCAGGATCATCATCCCGCTCAAGTATCGTGACTAGCACGTCGGTTAGTCTTGCACTTCATTCCTCACCCATCGAGGGCGCGAGCGAGCTCAACATCCGCTTATTGCAGGGACTGTCCATCCGGGCGTCGTCCGTCCACCCACCCATGCTTTTGTAGTATTTGTTTTCACCGCATTCGTATGTTGTCTAGATTTCCCGTTCAGTCTTCTGCTCTGTGTATTCTTGTACATCTGCGCTGATACCGTGATCTGCATTATTCGTATGCCTCGTGCTAGGACAACAATTTCAGACCGATGACCTGATACTCAGATCTAGAGTCTAGACAGGCCGCCACAGCCGTCACGCTCTGCCGGCAAAGGCATTGTACGGTGGGTTGTCCCGCTCGCCAAAGGGTGCCTACGCGCTCTTCGCACACACAAAGCAGATTGTATACCGCGGGTTCAGATATAAGATACGAGCTCTTCATCGACGCCTTCATCACGCTTACTTCTCTCAACATGTCCACGCTCGTGGAAAATCTGCTCCTCGTCCTGATTCTGCTTGTCGTCTATGCCTATCGACCGCAACCGACGAACGGCGTCACCGGGTCGCTCCAGCGCATGCCGGGCGACGATCATCCTCAGGAAGGGGTGGTCCGCCACGCTACTCGTGATCTCAGTCCCCCACCTCCTCCGGCCAGGAGCGTGTCCAGTCACCCCAACCCACCATCCAACGAGGACACTGTCTTCAGGGCCAGTACGCCCCCAGCCCTCCCAGCCGCTTCCCCGGTCCACTATAGGGTGTCGGTCAAGGCTGAGCCACTCGTTGAAGCAGACGCCTCCTTCACCGTCCTCCGTGTCTTCAGCACGCCGGTTCCTGCTGAGCCAGAGCATAGGTAGGCATCCCGTGCTGCATGCGCGTTCACGTTCTCTTCTGACAACCTTGGCAGTGCCACTACTAGGGAGACCCGTTCGCGGTCGGGGATACCACACTCGCGCCAAATGTCCACGCCCGTCCGAATCCCCGACGACCCTCCCCCCACCCGCTTTGCCTCTCATCCCCTTCATCTCGGGGGTAAGAACGTGCTGGCATCATCGGGTTTGATGACTCCC
Organism: Trametes villosa; assembly: GCA_002964805.2. Classification (NCBI taxonomy): domain Eukaryota; kingdom Fungi; phylum Basidiomycota; class Agaricomycetes; order Polyporales; family Polyporaceae; genus Trametes; species Trametes villosa. Next base: position 25,693 of record PUDQ02000103.1, on the reverse strand, counting down.
CCAGCGTCGTCTCGTCGGGCTACCTCCGTGACACAGTCTGTCTTCGTGCAAGCAGAACAAAAGCCCACCTTCCCTTCCGTTCTCTCCCTCCCCCGAGTATTGTTCACGCTGGACGAGGCGGATGAAGACAGTGTTCTGTCCGCCTCTTCCTCCTCGCCGGCTGCGTCTTCGTCTACCTCCCTGCCGACTAGTATCTCGTCTGCATCCTCTCCCGCCTTACCCTCGTCGCCTGCCTCGCCTGCGGGACCAGCGGAGATCAAGAACGTGAAGCCGACTACAAGCAAGAAGGCCCGCAGCTCGATGCAGCCGGCGAATGTGCTGGGCGGGGTACGCCTTATCCGTAGCTTGCGCCGCCTCTCGATGCTGATATTCGACGCTTCTCACAGGACTCCCTCACGCTTAAACGCTGCCAACGCGCGTTCAGAAACCTCTCGGGGGTCCTGACCGCTGACGGAGTCGAGCCCGTCGGAACATACTGGTACAAGACCGAGTCGAACACGGAGATCCTCAGCCCACCGAAGTTCGCTGCCGATTCGCCTCTCGGCATCCGTGTTGGCGACGTATTCTGCCATGCCAGCCCCACCAGCCACCAGCTCTGGATCCGCGCCGTCGACGATTCGACCGGTATACCCTGCTGGCAGTCAGTCTCGCTTGGCCACCGACGCGATGACGGCCGTAAGCTCGGCCTTACCCAGGGCCAGAACAACCCCACTTGGCTGAAGTAGCCAGCTCCGCGCTCATTCATTGCGCAGCGAGGCATCCGCGTACGTCTTCCCCTCCCTCTTCCATGGACGACGAGATTCGGCGCTCATCCTCATCTGTCCTAGGTTGACCCGGGCTCTGCCAGTGGCAGCCCCTACCGCGGCAGCGCTCCTCGAGCCCTCCAGCCCACCCCATCTCCTTAGATATGCACCGCCCTCCTCCTCGCTTCGTCTCTCTCCTCCTCGCTTCGTCTCTCTCCTCCTCGCTTCGTCTCTCTCCTCCTCGCTTCGTCTCTCTCCTCCTCGCTTCGTCTCTCTCCTCCTCGCTTCGTCTCTCTCTCTCTCTCCCTCCCTCCCTATCGTATCCGTATGCCCCACCCCTACCTAATCCTGACCCTCTCTGTTTCCTGTTCGCCGCGCCTCTCCCTTGACCCGGGTTCTCGGTTCTCTCTTCACCGTATGCTTGTCCTCCATCATGTATCCCGTCCGTTCCTTGTGTCCTTAATGTCGAGATTATAATATGTGCTTTCCCCATGCATATCACGACGCGCACATATATGGTCCTCTATAGTGCTGAAGGTCAACGTCCTATGATAGGCGCGCGTCAGCTCGGAGTCGCGCTGCCTGTACGGGGCTCAACGTCCCCGTCCTATGCCAGTCCCACCCTTGACCGTCGGACTTCGATAGGCCTCTACCTCTGCGTCTAGCACTAGCGGTTGATTGCCCGCATGGCAGGCGGGTGCAGGATAACGGGGCGTGCCTGGTTATCCACGGTTAAGATCCACATGGAGTGGCATCCTTCGTGACAGCGTGCGCCGAGTGGCACGTACCCTCTCCGCTTACCACCATACTCACCGCTCGAATCGTCTCACCTATCCATCCTATGGCGCTTTCATATGTCTGCGCACGCGATCTCCGAGGCCACAAGGATTCGGTCAACGCGCTCGCATTCTCTCGGGACGGACGCTTTCTGGCAACCGGCGGAGACGACAGTCTGTTGTTCATATTCGAGCCACAGACCGGCAACACTCTCCACAAGCTACACTGCGGGAGCCCAGTGACTGCGCTTCACTGGGACACTGTAACCGACAACAGGCTATTCGCAGGTCTTGGTGACGGTCGGGTGGTGTTGGCGCAGGTAACAGAGGTACGCCACTGCCATTGCTCCCTCCTCACATATCTTGACATATAATGCGCAGGAAATGATAGAGGGTGCTTACATTCCTCGAGAACCTCGTGGCACATCTCTGGGACCCATAGAAGCTTTGACTAGTGACAGTCACGACCAGCGTGTACGCTTGGTCGTTTGCGTCGGGTCGGTCGTCGAAGTCTGGCGCACGGCTACGCAGGGACCTTACAGTGGGTGATACACCTGGTATAACAGCTTGTTCGCGTAAACTGATGAACTCAGGCGTTTGGAGAAGATCAGCCCTCGCTGTACCATCGTCCATAGCTCCCGCAAACGAACCTTCGCCGCGGGCGGCCCATATCATGCCTGACGGGAATGACGTCGTTGTAAGCTTCCTGAACCATGGTATTATGTGCGACTTCCTACTCCCTCTCAATGAACTACTCTCATTTGCTGCTGTAGGTGTTGGGATTTACCGTCTCGTAGGTTCCGGTGGCACATCAAACCCCGAACTACAAGAATGTACGGTTGATCCCTCGCCTATCCGTTCGCTTGACTCACTAGAGCTATAGAGGGCGATCAGCTGCATCGGGAGGACGTTTCCTTGCCGTTTCAAACCTCTATGACGGTTTCGACGTGTACGATCTGACGAAGCAAGTTCATTCCCGCACCTACGCAGCCGTGCTGACAGTCAATCTTCCGCTGCCGGCCATCATCACTTCGGACGAACGGGAGTTCATCATGGGGTCGTCTACAGGCGAAGTACGCGTCGTTGACCCAGTTAGCGGCAGCGAATTGCAGCTGCTAGACCATGGTGGTGAGTCTTCAATGCCGAGTTAACCGACCATCCTCAACCTTATTGCTGGCAGGCGACATCGTCCAGGCACTTGTACGTGTCTCCCATCAATCTCAGTACGCGTGGCTAACGTGTGTACTCAGGCCTATTGTGATTTCGGGGACCGGCTCCGGCTTCTCGCCACTGGGTGCTCGGAGAAGGGTCTCGACACTCTGGTCAAGATTTGGCAGCGGAACCTAGGAGGCTTGGACATGCTGATGGCTCCTATCGGGTCTGCACATCCTCAGGCCCTGCGGGAGAGCACTCTGCTGCCACGTTCCTCGAGAGGTTCGGCGGTCTCCTCTATATGCCCCCTCGATACCTCGTCGATGCACCCCGCCCCGGCGGCAAGACCGCAAGAGCATCGGATAGGATCATGGACTACTTCCCCGAGATGGTTGCTGCCGGAACAGAAACTCCCCTGTACGTACGCCTCGAACGGGACGGCGATGAAAGCTCACTCAGTCCGCCGCCAGTCATCGCGCTCTCCGCTTGCGCCGTAGTTCTTTCAATCATCTACGCTTGCTTGCACGTCAGTGTCTTACCATATGCTGTGAGCACTGTGTAGCCTGTAGTATCGCTCTATTTCTTATGCGTTTTTACTAGATGCACTGCGCTCTACAACTCCAGGCGTGGCTCACAACCGTCCTTCGCGTGTGCTCGTCGGTCGCCCAGGCGGTCATCGATTTCGTGACGCAACTTCTGTCTTGGTAAGCGCGAGTCAAGTCGGATAGGTTAAGGCTCACCAGCCGCAGTGCGTTCCGCTCCCTCGCCAGGTGCTGGCTCGCTTCAGTACGATTTCTCCTCGCCATGAGCGTAGCCTTCGCGACGTACGTCATCGGTCTGCTCTCAAGGTACGGCGATAACTGCGAGCGTGTACAATATCCAACTGATATATTTCGTAGCTATGTCGCATTTATACAAGGAGAAGACCGCGAGAGTTGAGGACGAACGCTGGGAAGGGAGCGTGCAGGCACATCGCCGCGGCCGCGGCCTCTGCCGCGCGAGGGGATAGTAATAGCCGCCCGTGGGTGTCGATTCAATTAGGGCGTCTGTTTTGGACTTGGCCTCGCGCATCTTTGTACCGTACTACCTTCGCGTGTCGCCCCTCTGCTGTCCTCTTCCTATCACAACTCCCATCTCCCTCGGGACTGCATCTGCGTGTATGGCAGAGACTTGAACGGGTCTAGGGACTGGCTCCGCCTCCGGTGCGGATACATCGAGCTCGAGATTTATCGGCCACCGCCTCGTATCTGCGCTACCGGGCATGCTTACGATGGCCTCGACCGTGGGGTCCAACACAAAGGCCTTTGTCCAATTCCTCTTGATATAGGCTCGTGACTGGTATGTACGCCACCCCAACTGTTGCCTGTTCTACGTCTACACTATCATGTCTACCGCAAGCACTTCCAACCCCGACGACATCGTCTCCGTCATCGAAGCTATGGCCGCTCTTTCTGAAAAGCGCAACGCTGTCGACAATTTGCAGGCTCAGCTGACCGTCGAGCTTAGGCGGTGAGTAGCATACCCTGCCTAGCTTCCTGAGTTCTGCCTGACCATTGCGTGCAGTGCCTTACGCTCAGCTGGGTTCGGTCGCGACCCCCAGGAGTGGCTCGACGCTGCTCCTACTGTCCTGGCGGACCTCAACCGCGAGTACCGCCAGGACGCCAGAATGGAAATTCTGCGCAACGCAAGGAAGATTCGCAGCAAGGGAGGCTTCCACAAGCTTCTCGGGGAGTTGGTCGAAGCGGCGAGGATGTTTGGGACGACTCGCCAGCGCTTCGCAGAGGTACGTCCCCTGGATTGTCCCTCCAGCACCGTCCGCTAAACCCACCGTAGTTTGTAGCCTTATGGGAGAACGAGAAAGACAGCCTCCCCACCGCGGAGCATTTCGAGTTCGAGGACGTTCTCAACACGTTGAGCAACTCCGTGGATGTCTTCGACACCCAGCTCGCTACCAGCCGTGAGCGCATGAACGCCTTCAAAGGGGCCTTGCACGCTCTTGATCAGCCAATGGTAAGCCTGTTCATATGCTACGTTCTTGGCCGTACTGACACGTCGCAGGTTGATATCCGCAAAGTCGTTGAGCCACTGGACTCCAGCGTGCCTCAGACGCAGACCGCGATCGCGGTCAAGGCCGTCCTCTGGCAACTCTCCTTCTTACACTGCGATCGCCAGGCCATCGAACAGCGCTCCGGCGCGTTGTTTGCGGTCGTCGGCGGCCTCATCCGTATGACGGCGCCCCTCACCCGGGCGCAGCTGGACCAGTATCTGTTGAGGTACATGGTTGTCCATCGTTCCCTTGACGAGCAAGCCACCAAACAGACCCAGGCGTTAGCGCTCTTCAAGGTAAGCACGCGCCTCGTACGGTATCAGATCATAAGTACTCAGTTTGCATGCCGTAGAAATGCATCTCATTCACACAGATGGCCCCCTTCGATCTTCCCGGACGCTCCCCCGGCGAGCAGGTCCCTGTTGGGGACCTGAGGGACGCCTACGACGCCTTCATGGAGATCTACGACGCCGTGGACATCATGCACGAGGCAGGTCGCGTGCTGTCGCTCGTCTAAGAAATGCTCACCGTGTTTGGCAGATGTACGACGTCATCATACCTGCTCTGCAGCGCTGCACCGTCCAGCTCAAGGCGAGGGCGCAGTTGGGCACGCCAGTCATCGCCCTGTTCTAGGCACGACGGTGCACGGTCGGGTAAGGGAAGGGGGGTCGAGTATGCGTTTCGGCGGTGAATGGTATCTGTAGCTAGTTAGCTGCGGCGCCTGCGTTGGTGTATGTTCCCTCGAGTTGTCGAATGAAGCTGTCCTGCATCGTTTAGCCCCGCCTGCGCCAAGTTCGCCTAATCGAGGTACATCTTGTGTTGATCTTGATTTCCATGATTATCTTAAAACTCTTAACTTCGTTAACAGCTCGGTTTGTTGGACGCTGTGCCACAGTGTGCCACTCACCACTTGGTATCTGTCGCCTCTTGTAACCTCCCCTCGCTTTCGAGCACCTCTGCCCCCCGCGAGCTGGCCTACATGAGCGTCCTGAGACGGCTGATCCTCATCCGACAACGCTTTCTCCAGAGATGGCGCGCGACGCAGCGCGCAAGGGAGATCGTACGGTGGCGGATGCTGCTGAACCTCACTGTGCACTCGTGGGGATCGATCGTACTCGCTCTCGGGACAATCGTGCTCTGTTTCCCTACTAGTGTCGACAAACAGGCCTGTTTGGAGCTCTGGACACTCTGCGGGACGTTGGTGGCGGATCTATGTCTTGTATACCGGATTGCGCTGGGTAGGAGGGGTCGCCCAGCCTGTATACGCTTTACTGATCAACCCGCTGTAGGTTTGCGTTACTTGACAGGGATCAAACACAATAATCAACACGTCCAAGCCGGAAGGCAAGGCTGTTACACCGTATTCGTTATCGGTGTAGGGGCTAGGCCCATCTCTTGTGGTAAGTGTTCTCAGATATTTGCTATCTGAGTCTCACCCGGTGTCTACTTCTAGTCTTAAGCGCAGACGCTACCGTCGGCGACTTACTGAGGCAACTGCGGATGCGGAGAAGGATACCCCACCTGACGAGGATGCGCCCCAGTCTCTATCTGAGCGACGGTCGTTGGTTACCTATGCAAGACGCGTGCATACTCTCGCGCTTTGGAGTAGGCGACCTATCGACCTTACATTTGCGCTACTCGGTACGCGGTGGGAGCAACCGTGGTGGAGCAACTCCAGGTGCGTACCTGCCTCCTGTCCAATTTCAGTTGATTCAACGAATCAACTTAGTTCCAAGCGGCGCGACGAGACCCCGTATTGTGCCATCCAACAACAGGGGTTCCTCGAGCTCTCAATCTAGTGCGTAATACCTGTGCCGTCACCTACTTATAGATTAGCCTGCTCACCGCCTCACCAGCCCGCCAGGCTTCGAATAGAAGCACAAGGCGTAGGTTGAAGGCCGACGAACTCGTCGAACGATTGAAAGCGGACGGATTGGATGAGGATGGGCTCCCGATCCTCCCGCATGCACACCCTCAAGCGGGCGGCCCGTCTCACAGCAATGTCAATGACGGCTCGCGTGGTAAGAGCGCGGGACCAGCTCCGTCGTTGGGGGTCGACGCCGGCCAGGCTTCGCATCGCCCAGCTTCAGGCTCGATCCTCCCCCCTACCGTTCCGTCGCTGCCGTCAAGTCAATCGCGCGATCCAGGTGGTTCGAAGGTGCCGCCTTCGAAGGACGGGGCCCCAGCGCCAAATCCGACCGTCTCTGACGACCTCGACTTCCTCGAGAGTTACGTCCACAGCACAATCTGGTCTTACGGGTATAATGGACCTCTGTCTTTTCAATGCGATCCTGCTACTGTCCCTGTCTTCGAACTCGTGGAGGCAGAATCCCTCGTCGACTTCAACACCGGAAAGCATGCTCTCGCTAGCCATCCTTGCAACACCGACTTCCTTGAGCACGAGAAGTGGCTTCTTTGCATGCTCGCTGAGGTCGACCTCCTGCCGCCCTATGAAGGCTCCCTCGACTCCCGCCGGACCGAGCTTGCGCAGTTCATTCGAAACGAACTCTCTCGCTTGCAGACGCACAAGGAGATCGAATGGCGGCGGCAGCGGAGAGTTATCCATCAATGCCAGTCGTACGGAGTACCGTTCTTCGATTTGGGTGTGTATCGTATTCTGCGTCGCGGGACTGTGTTCACCAGCTATCATCACGACAGCTCGTTACTTTGTGCAACCGCATCGAAGCTTGAACCCACTTCTCCTATCCCATCATCTGACCGCCTTGATGATGCATCTGTTTCACCGACTTCCACGCCGAGCCTCTGGGATTCTCCTAGTTTGCCTACGGTTTCTCGTTCGCGCCACACTCCTCATCGCCAGAGGCGGACAACTCTCATCCGAAGACAAAGCGCTCGTCGATCGCCTGCCCATTGGCATCCGTACAGTCGTCAATCGATTCCGCCTCGACCCGCAAACCCGGTCGTACGTTTGTTGCCCCGTATGCTTCGCTCTCTATGGTCAACGGCCCTACCCTGGACGGTGCCTCCATCAGGACACGCCTTCCAGCAGTCCTTGTGACGCGGCTCTTTGGCGATCGCGTACTATACGAGGGAAGACTTTCGTCACCCCGATCCGTGTCTACCTACACCAGCAGATGACGGATTGGCTCGCTCGGCTTCTATCCCGCGTAGGCATGGAGGATATCATGGATGCCGCCACGAGGCGTGCCCAGCAACCACCGAAGGACGTCAAATCGGATATCTGGGACGCTCCGGTTCTCAGGAAGCTCATGAAGGACGGCCGGCCCTTCGTTTGCGCTCCGTCCAACGAAGGTCGCTACGTTTTCGGTCTCTCAATCGACTCGTTCAATCCGTTTCAATCCAAGGAAGCGAAGCAGAACGTCTCCGTCACAGGGATCTACATGGTATGCGAGAATCTTCCGCCCCACCTGCGCTATCTTCCCGAGAACGTCTACCTCGTCGGGGTCATCCCAGGTCCCCACAAGCCATCGCTGGACCAGATCAATCACTTCTTGAGACCGCTCGTGGACGAACTGCTGGTTCTCTGGGAGTCAGGGGTCTTCTTCTCGCAGACAGCGAAGTACGCAAGCGGCCGACTCGTGCGGTGTGCGCTCGTCCCTCTCGTTTGCGACCTCCCAGCCGCGCGCCAGACGGCCGGCTTTGGCGCGCATAACGCGAAGTTCTTCTGCAGCTTGTGCAAACTCCAGCACAACGACATCAACAATCTCGACATCGCTTCATGGCCGCCGCGTAACATCGAGGAGCATCGGGCAGCCGCGCGCGCATGGAGGGATAAGCCGTCGGTGGCTCAGCGGGAGTCGGCCTTCCGCGAGAACAGCACTCGGTGGTCGGAACTTCTGCGTCTCCCGTACTGGGATCCCATCAGCTATACCGTCATAGACTCGATGCACAATCACTATCTGGGTCTGCTCAAGCACCACTGCCGTACTATCTGGGGGATGAGTATCTCGGCCGAGGATGCCGAGGACGACGAGACGATCACTGGTCCGCCGAAGCCATCGGATGAAGACCTCAGTGCCGGACTCTCGTACCTCTACTCTGGCACCGCAGCACAGCTGGCCTCCTGCAAGAAAGCGACGCTCAAGTACATGTGCTTCACCCTCGGCCTACGTTTCGGAAAGCAGAACAAGGAACGTCTCCTGACGCTCCTCGGAGGATGGGTACGGGTCTCATATCGCTACATACCGATGCCCTCTGACGAACATCGTCCACAGCGCACTAAGGAAGGTATCGACGCCACCCTTCTGGCGGGTCAGACTCAGGCCATCCAGCAACCCGCACGTTTGAAGGCGGTGGCCCGCGCGGCCGCTACGCCAGAGCTCATTGCCGCCGCGAGGAAGGCCTTGCATTCCTCGCCGTCGCCGCAGATCTTCAGTCGCAACCACAACCTCGCCGTTCTGAGGAAACTTTGCGAAGAGCGAGGGTTAGCAAACGGCGGAACCAAGATTGAGCTCGCCCATCGTCTGCTAGGGCAGGTGAGTTGCCTACATTCCTACGCAACTTTTGTCAGAAACTCACGAATGCTTCGGATGCAAATTACTGAACTACTAGGCGGTGGTTACGCCGGGAACCGAGGAACATTCCCAGGCACCAGTACCTGACGCGGTGCGTTACTACATGGTTGATTACTCTGAGTGCGTCAACTGAGATTCTGACGTCTCGCAGGGCGTCAAAGCTGCGCCCGCCCCTAGCAGAAACCCACGCGACGAGGAAGCCGAGAGCGCCGATGCGCCGACGGGAGTCGTCTTGGGGCGCAGCACGCTTGCTCAGATACATGCTGAGCTTCCCCTTACCGAAATCCCGTCGTGGATCAGCCCCGTCCCCCGGAACGTCGGCACGAAGGCTCGGGGGAAGCTCAGTGCCGACCAGTGGCACATCTTCTGTGTCGTCCATCTCCCCATCATCCTCGTGCCCAAATGGAGCCCGAAAGGAGGTCGATTTCTCCAAATGCTGGACAACTACATGCATCTCGTGACGGAGGTCGTTATCGGTAGCCTCCTAGAGATGTCGGAGGAGGCGATCTCCGTGTACGAGACCGCGGCTATGGCCTATCTGACGACCGCGAAAGAACTCTACGGCATATCGTTGACGCCCAACCAACACAACTCGCTGCACCTCCCGTTCTTCCTACGACTCTTTGGACCCTTGCACTCGATCAGGACTTTCTTCTCGGAGCGCATGAATTATCTACTACAACAACAGAACACGAACCTCATATTCGGTGCGTATTGACGGCAAAATTCCCCAGTGTTCCACGAGTACTTATTGAACTTGCGGTGCGTCGTAGGTGAACTGGAGCTTACCTTCATGAGACACACTTGTCGCGCGGCAAACCTCCGAGCTATTCTGGACGATCCTGAGATCAAGCCCCAAGTTTCAGAGCTGATCGAAGCGTACGACCACCTACAGGGAGAAGACAGGCGAGGCACAAGGTTGCGCGAGTCGATATCTCTGGGCGACAGCGCATCTTCACCGCCGAAAGGCGCGAAAGCGGTGGTGCTGGACGCGGAATGCTTCTCGGCTCTGCTCACTTTCTTGAATTCCAAGGCCGGCCAGGAGTTGTTCATCGATGTTCGCGAGTTACGCCGCATTCCCGGCACCAGGCAACTGATACATCGCGCTCAAGACTTGCCCACCTTGCAGGTGCATGGCGTCTCTTTCCGGCCTGAAACCCGATCCCCGAAGGATAGCAACGCGATGTGTTGTACCGCGGACTCTCCGAATGCCCCCGTCGCCGTTCGCATTCAGCAAATCTTCTCGTACTCCTACCGCGATGGCGACGGCAGGACCGTGCATGGTATCTATCTCTTGGTTCGGCCCTATGCTGAGCTGTCGGAGGCGGACGCGCGACATGATCATTATCGACGATATCCATGGGTAGGTGGGCGACTGTATTACGACCGTCACCTCCCTAGCGTCGTTGTTACGCCCGATTGTATCATCTCCCACTTCGCGCGGACACCCATGACCGTGACGGGGATCTCGGAGCGATGCGTCCATGCCCTTCCTTTGGACAAGGTGAGAGTTTCGCCGCACCTGCAGGTCTTGATATGTAGAGCTGAGGACGCGTATGCCAGAGCGTTAGATTCGTGAAGCCGATCAGCGACCCCGGGTTATCCAGTGAAGAGGCCATAGGAGGGGAGTTGGACGGGGCTGGGGCAGATATCTTCGATAATCTGGGCGCATTGTAGACCTTTGACGTGATTTTGCCTTTGTTTATTTCTCGTGGTGGTGTCTTCATCGTGGATCGAACGCGCCGCAAGCTGTGCGGAACGAGCGTTGGGTAGCCTCGTGTTTTAGGGCGCTTGTAGGTCACACAGTCGTCACGTGGATGCACCTTCTATAATAGACTTTGCCGGACTAAGACTTTGTCTGGACGCCGTATGGTGCCTTTGCCCACCCAGCATGGACGTCACACCCAGCCGAAATACCACACCCTCTTGCGTGCCCCCTCCCTGTACCTTCTACCAAAATCCTCCCTGTACTTTCTACCAGGAGAGGGAGGACCCGGGCAACTCACCTCGAGGTTCGGCCCCGGATAGGATTTTTCGTTTACCCAATATGGCAAGTAGGTCCGGCCCCCATAGGATTTTTGAGGCTCGCGCGGAGGCCTAAGCGCCCGTAGGTCCGGCCCCGGATAGGATCGCCGAGGCCCCGATATGGGCAGGCGGCGGGCGCTTCCGACGTCCAAGCCCTCGTCGATTTGTGGCCGTCCGTGGCTTGGTCGCGTTCGTGGCTAGCATACTGAGACAATGGATGTATGAATGAATAAATTATGCAGCCCGCCATGTTCAGCCTTCCTCTACCTCCTTGTGTGCACTCTCCTACGATGGAACCCGACCTCACCAAACTTCCTGACACTAAAATGCGCCGCATTCGAAACATTGACTTCTGCAGTCAGGAATTGGAGACACTGCTACCCGGTAGCAAGAAGAAGCTAACGGGCACCACTCTGGATGTGTTCGGGGCTGTCATACAAGACGTCGCCGACTCTGCCTCAGAGCTCACACCCCAGTCCATGATCTTCTCCTCCTGGATACCCGCGCTCGCAGACGGCCGTGTCCCGGAAGGTGGAGCTGTTGGCACTGTTAAGGAGCATGTGCAGGCGGCGGTGAGTCTTGTCACTATCAGGAGGATGCATGGGAAGCTTACCGAGGAGTGCAATAGTGCATAGATGGTGACTTCGCGGACGCCCGGCGTCGCCCACGCTGGGCCCTTCCCCTTTGTGGGGGCACGCCGTCGCATTGGACCATGGGCTGGGTGGATATCGACCTTGAGCTGTATGGGATTGTCGACAGTATTCCCGAGCTGGGATCAGCGGAGACCTGGGCGAAAGCGGTCAGTTCCGGCATAACCACGCAATCTTGAAGCAAACTCACTGACAGCCGCTTCCCAGAGCCTGCGCAGCGCTGCCGCCGCCATTCGAGCGTGCCTGGGGATGGACCCGATCGATTGGCAAACCTACAAGTTCGTGGAGTGGTCGCCCCGCTACGACGAGCGCCAGCTCGACTCGTGGTCGTGTGGCCTGTTTGTCATGATCGCCATGCAGGCATTCCTTGACGAATGGGCTACACCGCTACTTGGCGAGAGCGCGAAGGATGCTGTGCGTGCTGGGGCTCTGGCAGCACTGCTGAAAGTCCCGTAAGTCCGTACAGGTTCGGCGCATTCATACATACTTACCAATCATCCAGAGAGCGACCTCGTACCAGGGGGCCTCGTGAGAAGAAGACGCGCGGGCCTACTACGGATATGCACACCGATACGGCCGCGCGGGACCTGCCTTCCGAACGCTCTGAAGTCAGCACCAAGGCGATCAAGCGGAAGCGGCGTGCTCCACTTACCCTCAGGGACGACGACTCGACGGACGCCTCCGACGACTCAAGCGAGCAATCCGAGATCGAACCACCCAAAGCCTCCAAGCGACAGCGCGCGGCCAAGACGACTGCTGCGGAGCGTCGTGCCGAACTTGAGAAAGACGAATGGGTAGCCGAAGTCGGCCCGCACCACGTCCGCTGCCACGGCTGCAAGAAGGATATTAAACTAAATCAGCAACGCGAATACGCCGCTGTCAACTGGACACGGCACCGTGAGCAGTGCCCAGCTATCACAGGCATTAGCTATCAACGCGTAGCAATCCCTTCTGTAGTCAGTCCAAGCACGAGCGGAGTGAGTTTACTGTATAGTCCGATAGAAGATGTTTGCTCACTCTTTCTTCAGGGGCTGGCAGTGTACTTTCCTGTTCAGGGCAGCGCACGCCCGGCACACAATCGCGCCAAGGTTTCCTATAACCGCAAGGCCGTTAAGATGGTATGTGCCGCACTCGATCGGTCAGCTTACCGTGTTACTAAAGTATTCTAGCCGCCGCCGATCACGAACTTCTTCAAACCGGTCGAGCCAGGGACGCATACGCAAGCCGCATTAAGCAGCGGTGTGCGCGCGCCGGAGATAGCGGCTCCTGCGCCGGAGCGTGGCAAGAAGGCATGCATACATCTGCGAGGTCCCGACTATGATGAGTACATACAGCGCACCCAGACGCGCACCTTGGGCGGGGTGTCCCTGCACCATCGCGCCAGAGCGGCGCGCAGTCTCTTTCCTTACAAGCCGTTTCCGGAAACCCAGGTCGCGAAGGACTGGCGTGGTCGGCCGGCAGAGGCGGTCGTCCCCGAGGATGGCAATGAGGCGATTGAGGAGGCGATGTGGACGCCGGCTGAGCATCGCAAGTTCGACGAGGTCTTGATAGGCTGGGCGCGTTGGGAGGTGAATGTCGCGCATGGATATGTGAAGTCCCGCAAGTGTCATGGGACGACCCGGAAGGAGTCAGGAGTTTGCAAAGCCTGTGAGAAGCTAGCTACTAGCTGCAAATCGTTCAAGAAGGCCGTTTATCGAGTAGGTCGCATTCTCAAAATCCAAGAGATTATCGGCTCACAACGAGTGCAGAAGAAGAAGGAAGCGGCGCTTAATGACGACGAGCAGCACCAGCGCCACGTGCGTCAAGAGAAGTACACGCCAAATACACTCAAAACCACCGAGGCGCGCGATCTCGACAACAAGCTTTCCGACCTCGCCGTATTCAAGATTTGGAGGTCTCTCAAGCGCGAGGACAGCGTTGGAACATTCATCACGCTTTTCGAGCAAGCACGCGATGGCAAGCTGGCGAATAAACAGACTTTCGTAGACCTCTGCAGTGTGCTCGCGCAGCAGATCGAGCGACAGAACAGCAGCAACCCGAAGGCGACACGCGGAATGCGATACCCTCAAGACTTCATGAACTTCATGACACTGATGAGGTCGTATGGCCAGAAGTCGGCACAGCAGTACGGCATCCTGCAGGCAGCGCTCGCCGGGCCATGCGCGCGCACAATGCGGTGAGTATTACCCCAACCCTGCCTCACTTACTCGACTGGCGACTTAGCCGTCTCCTTCAGCTATGTTATCAAGCGCAGCCCAGTCTGCCTTTCGAATCCCGACATCCACTACGAGAACCTGGCCCGCGTCAAGCGACTGATGGACACGATCAAGTACACGGGGCCAGTCGCGCTCGCCGGTGACTGCACGAAAGTTCGCGCACGGCTGATGTTTTCCAATGACTACGGCAGCCACATTCTGGGGTCTACTCTACCGCTGCAGGATGTCTCGGTGAAGGATACTAATGACATCGAAGATATTGTGGCGCGCGTAACGAAGGAAAAGAAGTTCGCATCGCAAGTCCGCGCGATACTTATCAAGGTGCGCTCAGTTTTATTTGGAATGCTCTGCAATTACTGCTAATTTTCGCTTCCCAGATACCGCTGCCTCAGATCCCGCCACTTGTCATCGCTCTGCTTCCCACCAAGGGCAACGACACCGCCGTCAACATTCACAGCCAACACCTGCTCATACTCGAGATGGCTGCCAAGTTCCGCATCCACATAGTCTCCATGGCCGCAGACGGTGCTTCAGCCGAGCTCGGCGCGCAGAGCCTCATGGACAACACGCAGAGTGCGCGCCCTCCCCTCGCATACCAATATCCTCTCTATGGCATCGACCTGCGAGCCCCGGTCTTTGAACATACCGGGCCTCTCGTTTCCGTCCAAGATCCTCAGCACGCACGCAAGACATGCCGCAATCAACCGCAACACGGCACGCACACCGCAAGCTTGGGGAGCGGCTACGTCGTCAACAGCTCTTTGATCCAACTGTACAAGACATGGATTTCCGGCTTACAGCTACGGGATGTCCAAGACGTCGACAAACAGGACGACGGCGCCGCGCGGCGGTTCTTCCACCACATGGCTATCTGTGCAACAACGTTTGAGAAGGTTCCCGGCAAGCCCGAAGTTCGCGAGGAGTTCAAGGGGCTATTTGTGTATCTATTCATTTTCGGTAAGTCTTTCTAACCTCGTGCGGGCCGCGCAAACACGCACACTCATCGCCCTTGTACAGGGGAGCTCTTCGATGCCTGGATGAACCGACGTCTCTCCGTTCATGATCGCATCCTTGCAGCCATGCGCGCCCGTTTCTTCCTGCACATCTGGCGGCAACACATCCTCTACATGGCGAAGCGATTTCCGGATCTATACAAGATGACACGCTCGTTCATCTCGCCCGCCAGCTTCAACATCTTCAACCGTCTATGCGACTCACTGGTCCTGCTAGCCCTCGCATACGCTCGATACTATCCCGATCAGCCTTTCTGTCCGTGGCTGATGGGCACCGAGTTCGTCGAGCACTTCTTTGGACTCGCTCGCTCGCTTCTACCCGATTTCACCTACGCTGAGCTTCTCAAGCTTGTCAAGCACGTCATGCTCCGGCAGCATATCCTCCTGTCGGGCAAATACCAACACAAGAAGGAGCGAGAATCTCGATCCGGATACGTCCTCGACTACGATACCACACCTCTGACAGCTGAGGAACTCCTACGCGCGCACGTCAAACTGTCTGACATCGAACTCAATCAGCTCGTTGTCCTCGCATTTGAGGAGGCCTCGGCCATCGGGAAGCAACTTCTCGGCATGCCCGCGCCATCTCTCCCTCTCACGCTGTCGCCTCTGGTCGCTCCCCCGCAGAAAAAGAAGAGGGCGTTGAAGAAGAACGACACGCCAGAGGAGTCCGAAGGCGAGGAGTCCGAAGGCGAGGACGACAGCGATGAAGACGAGGAAGACATCGCGGAGGAGGAGGACGACGTCGAGAACACCGCGTGCGACTCCGATCTTCCCGACTCACCGGTGGTCCCGGCAGCGCCGGGAGACGAGTCTGCAGAAGCCCAAGAAGCCGCTCATTATGCCGCTCGGTACGCTGCACTCTCCGAGGACCTAGAAGCCACTCTATCGGAGCTGCCCACGGACGCCAATGACCCGGAAGTCGCTCTGCTCCCGGTACCCATCGCGTCGCCCGGTGTCCCTCATCCTCCTGCGCCTCCTCAGGTCCCCGCCCCCCCTCCTGTGCCTTCCTCCCTGCGGAGCAAGATCCTCGATGCCACAAAGAACGTTGTTGTCGCCCGCATGCTGGATGTCCGACAAACCAACCAGTCGGGCACTGGAACTCGGTCCGAACGTGTGATTGCCATCGATCCCAAGTTCGCGCTCAGTCGGCTTCTCAACCCGGGTAAGCAGCTGTCTATCAAGCACGCATCACACCACCTCCGCGTCGTTCAAGCGTTCGCGGTGGGCGGGAAGATTGGAAAGACAACCCGGGAGCACCGCTGGCAGGAAACCGCGAAACGTGTCCAGGCTCTATTACCACAAGAAGGTACGCCTGGGCGTACATCTACCTACGTCGCCCAACGCGCACTCACTACTATATGTTTTCCAGCGCTGCCGAATCTGGCAAGCAAGAATGTCAACGCCGTCAACCCCATCCAGCCCGGATGCTTTCTCGTTATGAGGACGAAGACGCGCATGTATATTGGCGAGGTTCTCGATCTATACAAGCAGATGAGCCGTCGCCACTGCTCGCTCGAGTCCGCCGCGTCAACTGCCGGACTCTCATACTTCTCATTGCGTGTCTATCTGCCGTTAGGCCTGGTGCGCTCAATTTCTCTTCAGCCGTGCTAATGTCTTGATCTTGACCTTTCGACAGGATTCACAATCGTCTGAGTCCGACGACGAGTCGGGGCCCGTTGGGGACGAATCGGACGTCCCCCTGTTTTCATGTCGATACCAGACTTTCGAGCTCTACACGCACGGTTTTGCACACCAACTGCTGTACAACCTCGGAAGGGCGGCGCTTACAGGATCGCCGAAGAGCGCAACCCTCAAGCCGTTCGCCGCGGCACGCTGGACCGCGCTGTCGAAAGTGAAGCATGAGATTACGACGAAGAAGAAGAAGAAACGAGGCGGCGCGAAGGGGGGCGCGGGGCCGCGAGCAGCGCAGACCAAGGGCGGTCGAGGCAAGAAGTAGTGCATGTATTTCTATATCATTCTGCACGGTTCCTATGTTATTTACTGAGCTGTTCGCCTCGGTCCTCGTCCCCTAGGGCATGTTTTCCTCCTCGTTTTCTGCTTGAAAAAATCCGTGACATTTCAGTCACATTCGCGTTATTTTACGTGACAAGTGTTACATGTTCGGCCTCCATAGGATTTTTGGGGGCTCCCGGATAGGATTTTTGAGGGCGGATTTTGGGGTCCCGGGGGCCGAACCTCGAGGTGAGTTGCCCGGGTCCTGCCGAATGTACGGCCCCAGATTGGGGCGGAGAACGTCCTCGAGCATGCCATGTCCGCCGACGCCGACGAGGTCCAGGGCACGCAGCTGGCACCCCGCGTAGGCTCTCCACTGCAAGACGACGACACCCCCATCACAGCTTCGGGCGAAGAGCCTTTCGACCACGTACGCCCAAATCAGGGCACGCACACAGCGTCTGTGACGACCTTTGGCGGCGGGCTGGAGTTCGAGTTCAAACTCGAGACGTCGGATGACATCAACGTCGGCATTGACGACGGCGGTGTGGCTATCCCCATCGACTTGGTGGAGAGAGACGACACCGACGTGACCGAGGGAGACGACGTAGCGGCCGGAGTTGAGGTCGACGAGGGTGCCGATGATGCCATGGGCATCGCCGGAGCAAATTGGGGCGAGGGGAAGGGCGATAAGGAGGACACCGACGACAGATACGTTGGCACGGGTCAAGGGGAACGAGGGGAGGACTGCATCATGGGCGCGCCCGCCGACAAGGGCGATGCGATCGATCCGGCGATGGAAACGGATGAAGAGCAAGACGTCGAGGCTCACTTGCTATCCTCTCCTGGACATAGCATCCGCTCTCCGACGCCTACCCAATGTCCCGAGCCACGCAAGGTGCCTGCGCCTGCCGGCTCGTGGTCACTACAGGTATGTCTAACACCTTTCGTCGGTTTGTCGCTGTAAGGAAGTATCACTGACGGTGGCTGTCCCGCCGTATAGGTCGCCGGCTCAGGGATGACGGCCAACCTCAGCCCAGGTTCAGTATCCCTCTCTCCGGGTCAAGACCGCAGTTCCCTAGAGGTCGATCCGGCGCCATCACCTTCGTTCCGACCGTCACCGCCCCTGGGTCATGCGGTGGACACCGAGACGACTATTCACACCCGCTCCGACATAGCCCATGTTCCTGCAATCGTTGAGCTGCAAGCTAGCTCGTCAACGTCAGAGACGGACGAGTTGCGCGCATCTGCACCTACGTCCACGACCGCACCACAGCCATACCAGTCGGACGCTTCGAAGGATGTCAGTGTATGTAGTTCCCGCTAGCCGTATTCAGCTGCAACTGACCTTACACTATGCGACAGGCACAAGCGCAAAGCACTGGGAAAGACGTCGACACAGCTGCTGCTGCTTGCGCTTCCGTGCCGCCTACACCTAACGTTGTGCTAGGATCGTGGGGGCATGCGCGTCTTCAAAGGCTTTCTCACATCACCCGCCAGCCGACACCGTCCACGAGCCATTCCAGACATGCCGGGGCATCCCGCTGTGCTGATAGGTCCTCGCCGTCATCCTCTACGCCTCTGGCTCTGCCGCTTATGGGCCGCTCCTCCGAGTGTACCGCAGGATCCCCGGGCTTTACGACAGAGACTCTTCCGAACACCCCCCACAAGCCTTCAATGGCACCCCCTCGCTCATCCGCGCAGCCTCAGCGCGAGGAAATCACACCGAGCCCATCACCACAGCGGTCTCGAGCCAATACCCCGGCAGCCATGACTTGGCCTCCGCATGGTGGAGTCGACCCAACGCGCATGATGGATCTGGACGCTGTCTCCCCTGCTTCAAGCCGCGCCGATACGCCAATGCTGGATCTAGTGGCTCAAGACACCAGGCGCATACCTTTCGCGCATAGCGGGCGCAGACGTTCTCCTTCGAACACTCCACGTGCCACATCGCAGACCCCGCCCCCTCCGGCACCGCGCCAGA
The DNA here is from genome assembly GCA_002964805.2 of Trametes villosa. Lineage (NCBI taxonomy): Eukaryota > Fungi > Basidiomycota > Agaricomycetes > Polyporales > Polyporaceae > Trametes > Trametes villosa. The sequence continues at coordinate 6,635 of PUDQ02000103.1, read as the reverse complement.
TACTCGTCACGCCGCGCGCTCAAGAGAAGATGCCCATGGGGGCCAGTCTTCCTCCTTTTGCGCTTGCGATGCCGCTGGTCCCTTCTGGGCCTTTCGTATGGCCTCAAGCACAATCGTCGTCGGCGGGGCCAGGACGGATGTCTCACGGCGCCGATAGTGCTCAGAGAATAGCGAACGCTCCCCCTTCCACGTCTGCCCCTCGCACGCTCGATACGCCGGCCACTCACGTACGTGAATCGTCCCCAAGCAACGCATCTACTGCTGCGTCGATAGCTCGTGGGCCAGGCGCTGCTTTCGTGGCTGACATCCGGCCTTCTGACGCTACATCGGCCGACCTTACGCCGGATGGCGGCGAATTCGGTCGTTCTCTCTCGCCGGCGGTAAATGCCTCTCTTCCGAGCAGACTGCCCGATACATCTCTCCGCGGCGGGCTCTCCCTTCCTCTACCAGCCACCCAGATTCCTGCTCCTGCATTCATCGGTGGATCTCAATGCTACGACCGCGAACGCGCCCTGCCACTCCCGCATACCATCCCTGCGCCCGCCTCGCAGAGTGCAACCGCCTCCTCCTCCCATAGCCCGGCACCCGCCGCCTCCTCCCATAGCCCAGCACCCGCGGCATCCTCCTCGAGTAATACGTCGAGGCCAGGCGGCGCTCCTGTCAACACATCGCATGAAGGGTACCCGCCGCCTAACGATGGTGACCCCGTAAGTTCATTGATTTTTTGAAAATATTTAGCCTGGTTTAACCTTCTATACCTCACAGGACCAAGCTCTTACCCGCCGTGACTTCGAGCGCATGATACACGCTACGTATAGCTTGTCCGGCGAAGTACGAACCCTGGCGAACCATGTCGTCCAAGTCATTCCCGGGTTAGCTCAGAATAGTCGCGCGCGCCGCAACGGGAACGCATCGGGTAGCAGACACCAGCGAAGGGACTCGGATTCCGACCCCGAATCTGGCGCCGACGACGAACAGGAGGACGAGGAGAGCATGCCGCGACCGAAGGTGAAAGGCGTGACTAAGCACCGATCCCCCCACCAAATAGCGTTGGCGGTGAGAACGATAGTCTGCTACGCTATATCATCTGACCACTATCGCTCGCAGGCCGACGTACAAGCCCACGCTCGCTTCCTCATGGGACGAGACTGCTCGCGTGCGCCATTTCCAGATACTTGCCTGGCCAATCAGCGCGAGGTGAGAGGCTGGTCGCGAGAGGACTCGGATGCGGAATGCTGCACGGCAGAGACGTTCCGTCTTGACCTCACCGCTAAGCCATGCTCCAGCTGGAACAAGTCGGCGATGACGGTCTTTGTCGACGATTTCCTCGAAGTCGGCACCTACGCCTGCACAAACCGGCAGCTCGTCAAGACGATGTTCCACCGACACTTCAGAACCATCAAGAAGCAGTATGACCGCTGGCGCGCAGATGAAACAGCGGCCACTCGAGGCACTACTGTGGATCGGACCGAGGAAAACCGCGAGCGAGCGAAGGAGCAGCGGAAGTACAACGTATGTGCATCGGTCCGGGCTCCCCGTTCTTGCTAGCTGAAGACGTCATGCAGTCGCATCAGCGACGTCTCCGTACTGCCTTATGGTATCCGGCGACCCGAAAGTTCGCTCCGCTATTGAGGGACATGGGCCCCGCGGGGATGAGCTCGGATGAGGGAGAGTACGTCGGCGGTATACTGCACCACTACCGGATGTCGGGTAAGCCCTGGAGAGCTGCACGCGCCACCACGGTCATGCGCTTTCTCGATGCCCTCCACCGCAGATATCGGAGCAACGAAGGTGGCGGACCTCTACAAGGTGCTAAACCCCATCTCCGTTATCTCTCCATCGACGTGTCTGCGCGACGTGCCGTGCCTGGCTTACCCCATGATGCGTACGACCCGACCTGGCTCGGTGCCTTACGGCCCCTCCAGCTGCAGGATATGCGTGTCCGGGACACGCCCCTGGACTTCAGCGTGCCACAGGATATCCAAGAGTAGGTTATTTGGCTCTGGACATCACATAAGGAGCTGATGCTCTCCAACAGGGATGCCATGCCGTTCATGCAGGTGGTAGTGGATGGTAGGACATACGTCTAGTGGGGATCGACCCGCGGCCACGAGGCGAACGTCGGTGTAGTGGCGCTGTTTGGCCTAGAGCGCGGGACCGGCCAGGGTGATGGGGTGATGGGTACGACGGTAGCAGGTGTTAACGATAATGCCAGTTGTAATCCTTTCATGAGTCGCGAAAAGAAAGTCGTGAATCGGAGTGCGCGCGACTAGCGAGCATAGGAAACAGGTGGCTCATACTGGCGTTCGCTGGAAAAATCAAGTCAAAAAATTGGCACGAGCGGGAATCGATCACCACCGCACACGTCGAACTCGAACCCTGGCCCAGTACGGAACGCTCAATCCACTGCGTCAACGTGCTACGCTGGTACGGCTGTATAGCAAGAATCATCGGTGGCTGGCTTGTGAGAAAATCGGAATGTGGCAGACCTCAACGCCGCGGAGATTTCCGATGGAACAGGCGCCGTCGCTCAGAGGTGCGCGGGTCAGGCTCTGACCGGGACCCCTTGACTCGGTCAAGTGGGGCTGGGGTCCGACCAAAAGTCCGACCTTGGGTCCGACCCCCAGCGACAGAGGTCGAGGGGTCCGCAAGTGGATGCTGCAAGCCCTGGAGCTGTTGCGACCCATCGCGCCCCACAACCCCTGCTTGCCGCCCGTTTCGCAGAGGTCGCACATATTTCCACGCTCTCACGTGCTGACCCCGACCCCAGGTCAGACCTTTTTGGGTCCGACCGGGGTCAGGCTCGGGTCTGACCGGGGTCTGACCAGGTCAAGCACACCTCTGCCGTCGCTGGCTTGGTTGTGCTCTGTCGCACTCACCTGAGAGGCATGCACGACGCCAGGCATGCGAACCTCTATCCTAGGCACGGTTCAACAAAGAGTTTCAGTCCTCGGCGTGTGGACACCTACCCAGACATCTGTGCAGGCTCAAATCCTAGTATACTACAAGGTCATGCAAGGGTGTCGGGTTGTATCTACAGAAGCTGAACAAAAGCTCAGGCTCACTGTTAGGGCCGTGCGGGCTTTAAGTCCGGAACCGGTCGGAGTTGACAGCTCCGAAGCGCGGGAAAGCGGAGCTCCGAACTCCGAAGGCGCGGGAAAGCGGACCTGGAGCTTCGGAGGTTGGACTTGTCGGATGTAGCGAAGCGGAGGTCCGAACGGAGGCCCACACAAGGGAGGACTTCAGCGAAGCTATTAGCAACGCCAGAGACCCTTGCCACTTGTCCTCAAATTTCGGAGGTGGACAGGTCCGATGTCCGGAGGTCCGACGCCGGAATGTCGGACTTACCGGACTAGGAAGGTCGGAGCTACCGGACGACGAGCGGAGGAAGCGGAACAGATGTATTGGGAAAGGAAGTAGAGCGAGTGTGTGGATGAAGGGTAAACGAGATGGGTAACGAGATATCCGAACTGAGTAGCTACAACATACCAGCTACGTATATATAGACTACGAGCTAATTGTTATGCCACAACAATAAGAGCGGACTAATAAGGAAGGTAAAAGCGGAAAAGGGTCGGAACTCGGGGAAGACAATAAGACTATTGTTCTAATCGGAATAGAAGCGGAAAAGCGGAGTAAGTAAGTCCGAAATGTCGGACAAGCGGAGTTAAGTCCGATAAGTGCGGAGTAAGCGGAGTTAAGTCCGATAAGTGCGGACTTAGCGGACCAAAAGCGGAGTAAATGCGGACCAAAAGGCGGAGTAAGTGGAGTTGAGTCCGCAGGTGTCGGAGGTCGCACGGGGCGTAACACTCACTCACCGCTGCGCACATGCAGTCTGAGTGCAAAGACGAAGAGGAGGGAAAGAAGCAGGATGTTGGATGCAAATGTGAGCACACATGATTGTCAAATGCACTAAAGTTATTAGGCTGCTTGAGGGGCTATATTTATTAGGCCATTCAAATTATTAAATATGTCAGGCTGTTCAAAGTGGGCTGTTCAAGGTATTAAGTGTATCACACCTGTCAAGGCACTGATTTGTTGAGCCATTCGAGAGATCAAATCTATCGAGCTGTGTGGGATGCTAAGCGTGCTCCGCCATTCGAGACACTTAGCATGCTCCGCCATTCAACAGACTAAATTTGTTATGGTGTTCGGGAAATCAAATCTGTCAGGCTGTTTGGGACGTTAAGCATGCTCCACCGTTCGAGAGATTAAATTTGTTATGCCATTGGAGAGATCAAATTTGCGAGGCTGTTTGGGGCGCTAAGCATGCCCCGCAGTTAGAGGCCGTGAGCATGCACCGCCGTTCAACGGACTCAATTTGTTACGCCGTTCGAGAAATCAAATCACTCAGGCTACTCAGCACGCTAAGCGTGCTCCGCCGTACGACAGACTCAATTTGTTCTGCTGTTCGAGAGATCAAGTCTGTCAGGCTGTTCGGGACGCTAAGCGTACGCTGCCGTTCGAGGCCGTGAGCATGTGCAGCTGTTCGACAGACTCAATTTGCTACGCTGTTCGAGAAATCAAATCACTCAGGCTGCTCAGGACGCTAAGCGTGCTCCGCTGTTCGACAGACTAAATTTGTTACGCCGTTCGAGAAATCAAATCACTCAGGCTGTTCAGGACGCTAAGCGTACTCCGCCGTTCGACAGACTAAATTTGTTCTGCTGTTCGAGAGATCAAATCTGTCAGCCTGTTCGGGATGCTAAGCGTGCTCCGCTGTTCGACAGACTAAATTTGTTACGCCGTTCGAGAAATCAAATCACCAAGGCTGTTCAGGACGCTAAGCGTGCTCCACTGTTCGACAGACTAAACTTGTTACGCTGTTCGAGAGATCAAATCACTCAGGCTGTTCGGGATGCTAAGCGTACTCCGCCGTTCGAGGCCGTGAGCATGCGCTGCTGTTCGACTGACTAAACTTGTTACGCCGTTTGAGAGATCAAATTTATCAGGCTGTGTGGGATGCTAAGCATGCTCCGCCATTCGACAGACTATATTTGTTATGCTGTTTGATGGATATAATCGCTCAGGCTGTTTGGGATGCTAAGCATGCTGTGCCATCCGGGACACTAGATTTGCTACGCCGTTAGAGACACCAAATCTGTTACGCTGTTCGAGACATTAAACTTGTTAAGCCGTTCGAGACATTAAATCTGTCAGGCTGTATGGGTGGTCAGCATGCTGTGCTGTCCAAGCTGCTAACTTTGTTATGCTGTTCGAGACACTAGATTTGCTACACCATTCGAGACACTAAATTTGTTACGCCGTTCAAGAGATTAAACTTGTCTGGCTGTTTGGGACAGTAAGCATGCTCTAGTGTTGAAGACACTAAATTTGTTAGGCTGTTTGAGATGTTAAATCTGTTAGGCTGTTCAGGAAACTAAGCATGCTCAGCTGTTGCAGACACTAAATTTGTTACACCATTCAAGACTCTAAATCTGTTAGGCTGTTCGAGGCACTAAGTTTGTTAATCTGCTCAAGACACTAAATTTGTTAGGCTGTTCAAAGCTCTGTGCATGCTCGGCTATTCACAGCACTAAGCATACTCAGCTGTTCAAGACACCAAGGTTCTCAGGCTAAGCATACTCAGTTGTTCATGGTGTCAAATTTGTTAGGCTGCTCGAGATGCTAAATATACCTAGCTTTTCGAGGGATTAAATCTCTTACGCTGTTCGAGATGCTACATTTGTCAGCCTGTTCAAAATGCTAAGTGTACTCAGTTGTTCAAGGTGCTAAGTATACTCCATTAAGGCACTCGTGTTAAGTTCTTCATCAGACCCCTCTGCTATAGATGCTAACCATGTCAACCTCTCCTAGAAATAAACTACATTGTACTTAGATGGACTATAAAGCTACACAGACTTCCACCGTTTCCATTTTATATCATGCGGACAAAACCATGAATGTCACCTGGCTATATTGCGCTATTCTGCAAGAACTGTAGGTGTACTATATCAATGCAATAGCCTATCTGGGATTCCCATGTAACGCCTCGTAACACTGAATTCTCTTTCAAGCTTGACTTTCCATGGCAAAAATTTTAATACACAATGCCAGTGCGTCCTTTCGTCCAGCTCAGTCCTCCATGATCTGGCATATAGAGGTTAAATCCAATTGTGCTTTCCTTCCACTATAGACCAAGCTTACCTCTGACTTAGTCTGTTGCCAGTCCCTACATTAACAAAAATAGAGTCACATTCTTAGTAGCCCTCATATATTTCAAGCTGCCACACACAGGCCTTACGGATATCTTATACCTGATATTACTCTCATGAAACATGGATATTGCTTGCAGAAGACACTACACCTCATCACAGTCTGCAGACGAGCCACACAGTTGCAACAATCTTTGTGTGCTTTCTGTGAGACACCTCGTAACATGCTAATCCCCTGCAGGTCTTACAAAGGTTATGATATGCTTAGGATCCCTTGATACACGCAGGCCAAAGAGATATCACATTCAACCTTTTGTACCGGTGTAACCCTACTCGTCCCTATCTAATCTCACCCTAGCCATATACCAGATTAGATCACCGTGTGGCACGCCGTCACACGCTCGCCTCTTTTGGCCAGTGATTACTGTGTGATTTCAGTGTGACGAGTCATCCCATCGGTCGATGCCCCCGGTGAGTTGG